>JBBPBX010065785.1:0-19857 GCA_038048925.1 Garcialebias charrua | reverse complement strand
TTCAATAAACATTTTGTTGCTTCTAGTTCATTATTTGACACAGTTACAAACGGAAAATCAGCCACTTTATCTAATAATCAAACTTCTACAAATCAAATCCCTCCTACAAGTCAACCATCTGTTAATCACACCTTCTCTTTTTCTCCGTTCTCAGTCAGTGAGGTAAATAAACTGTTAAATGATCTTGATCCAAAAAAATCTGCAGGTCCAGATGAACTTCCACCTTATTTCTTAAGGCTGGCTGCTCATATCATCACAGTCCCTGTGACCCACATCTTTAATCTGTCCATAAGCCAAAACACCATTCCGGATGCTTGGAAAACAGCCTTTGTTCTTCCTTTGCTGAAGGGAGGTGACCCCACCTCACTGAACAATTATCGACCGATCTCTAAACTCTGCATCTTAGCCAAGGTTCTAGAAAAACTGATAAACTCTCAGATCAAAAATTATCTGGACTCATTTAACATCTTACCTCTCCATCAATCTGGTTTCAGGAAAAAACACAGCACAACAACTGCTTCTCTGAAGGTTCTGAATGATGTTGTTGAAGCATTGGATGCTAAGGACTATTGTGCTGCACTTTTCTTAGACCTGTCTAAAGCTTTTGACACTGTGGATCATAACATCCTGTGTCATAAGCTCTCAGAAATCGGTTTCTCTGATCACACCATCGGTTGGTTTTCTAACTATCTTTCCAATCGGAGGCAATGTGTTCAACATAACGGTACTTCTTCCAGCTATTTAACAGTTAAAAATGGTGTACCACAAGGCTCAGTTTTAGGACCCACTCTCTTTACAATCTACATAGCTAATGTAGGTCACTGCATCCCTGATGCATCCTTACATTTCTATGCTGATGATACAGTTGTTTACTGCCGAGCTAAAACAGTTGCTAAGGCTTTCCAGTTACTGCAATCCGCTTTTGACATCATCCAGTCAGATTTGTTCCGTCTCAAACTTGTCCTAAATGCTGATAAAACAAAAGGGATGTTTTTTTCAAATAGGAAGGCGGTTCCAGCAGATCCTCCTCTGATTTTATCTTCAAATGGTGTCCCTATTGAGTTTGTTGATTCCTATAAATATCTGGGTATCCTGATCGATTCACATCTCTCTTTTAAACTCCACGTGGAAAACCTAGTGAAGAAACTGAAAGTTAAACTGGGTTTCTTTTTCAGAAACAGATCATGTCTATCACTGAATGTTAGGAAACGCCTTGTGTCTGTGACTTTCCTTCCCTCCATTGATTACGGTGACATTCTCTACATGAATGCTCCTACAAGCACCCTGCGGATGTTGGATGTTGTCTATCATGGTGCACTAAGATTCATAACTGGTTGTGATTATCGTACCCACCACTGCACCCTGTATTCACTGGTTAACTGGACATCATTAACCTCACGCAGACTCTTCCACTGGTACATTTTCATCTTTAAATCACTTCTTGGTCTGCTGCCCTCATACATCTCCTCCTACATGTCTTTGCGTGAGTGCAGCTACAGTGTGCGCTCTCAGGACATGATTACCTGCAGTGTTCCGTCAGTGAGGACTGAACTTGGAAAAAGGGCCTTCTCCTACTCCGCTCCTGCTTCATGGAATATCTTACAAAAAGATCTGAAGCTCTCGACCTTGACTTCTCTAAATGGTTTTCAGAATCTGTTGGAATCCTGGCAAAAACCAATGCAGATTTGTTCCTGTCTTTGATTTTATACGTCTACCTTATAATGTTTTGCTAGTTTTTTGATACTTTGTTAAAAAAAAAAAAAAACTTTCTTTTGTTTTTTTCTCTCTTTTGTTTTCTATTGTTTATTGTTTGTTTGTTTATTGTTTAAGGAAATTCTACCACTGCTGTTCATTGTTCTTTAGTTTTAGCAGGTCGCTTTCGTAAATGAGCCCATGAGGTTCAAAAGATTTACCTGACTAAATAAAGGTTGAATGAAAATGGTCACATATGAACATAGCAACAAGAAAACAGATCAGCATCAGCAATATGTGATATTTTGCAGTGTTTATTCTTATTATTTATTTATTCATGAGTCTAACAGCCTCAGGGTAGAAGCTGTTGCTCAGTCTAGTGGTTCTACACTTAATGCTCCTCAACCTCCTTCCTGAGGGGAGTGGGGCAAAAAGTGTGTGTGCAGGGTGAGTGGGGTCTTTCATGATGCAGGTGGCTCTTTTCCTGCATCTGGAGGTGTAAATGTCTGTGATAGAGGGGAGACTGACTCCGACAGACCTCTGTGCAGCCTTCACCACTCTCTGTAAAGCTTTTCTTTCCGCAGCTGTGCAACCTCCATGCCACACATTGATGCTGGAGCACAGGATGCTCTCCACTGCGCACCTGTAGAAGGAGGTGAGGACCGGGCTACTCAGACCAGCTCGTCTCAGTCGTCTGAGGAAGTAGAGTCTCTGATGACCTTTTTTGATCAGGCTGGTGGTGTTGTTGGTCCAGCTGAGGTTATCATTCAAGTGTACACCCAAGTACTTGTAGCTGGAGACCACTTCCACTGCAGATCCACTTATGTTCAGTGGGGTGTGGGTGTGTTTGTTCCTTCTGAAGTCCACAATCATCTCCTTTGTCTTCTTCACATTTATGTGAAGGTTATTGTCTTTGCACCAGCTCTCCAGGTGTTCCACCTCCTGCCTGTAGCTGGACTCATCATTGTTTGTGATGCAGCCCACCACAGCTGTATCATCTGCAAACTTTACAATATGACAGCCTGGATGGGTGGCTGCACAATCATGTGTGAGCAGAGTGAACAGAAGAGGGCTTAACACACATCCTTGAGGAGAGCCAGTGCTGAGGGTTATGGTGGAGGAGGAGAAGTTGTGGATCTTCACGGACTGAGGTCTGTTTGTTAAGAAGTCTGCGACCCAGTTACAAATGGAGGGGCTTAGTCCAAGTGTAAATAGTTTGTCCATCAGGGTTTGGGGGATCATGGTGTTGAAGGCAGACGTGAAGTCCACAAAGAGCATACGGACGTATGAGTCCTTCTGATCCAGGTGGGTGAGAGCAGTGTGGACCACAGAGGAGATTGCGTCCTCTGTTGATCGGTTCTCACGGTATGCATACTGATGGGGGTCCACGTTCATGTTGATGGATGTTTTGATGTGAGTCATGACCAGTTTCTCAAAGCATTTTGCGACTATCGGGGTGAGGGCCACTGGCCGATAGTCATTCAGGCCAGTCACTGTGGAGCTTTTTGGGACTGGGATGATGGTGGCAGTCTTCAGGCAGGTGGGAACTGTTTCCAGGGCAAGTGAGGTGTTAAAGATGTCTGCCAGCACATCGCAGAGCTGATCAGCACATTCTTTTAACACTTTCCCGGGAATGTTGTCCGGACCGGTTGCTTTGTGAGGGTTGATTCTCTTGAGACTACTCCTCACTTCTGCTGCGGTAACGCTGAGACGCTCTTCATCCGGTGGTGAGGTGAGTCTGGTGCTGGGTGGTCTGTTTGGGTCCTCAAAGCGTGCATAAAACCTGTTGAGGGCATCTGGCAGAGATGGATCTCTGGGGCATTGTTCACTCCTTCCTTTATAGTCTGTTATGCACTTTAATCCCCTCCACATGCTCCGTGGGTCTTGTGATGTGAACTGACCCTCAATTCTCTGTGCATACTTGGCTTTGGCCCTCTTGATTCCAGCAACCAGCTCGCTCCTAGTCCTTCTCAGCTCCTCTGAGTTTCCAGACTTGAAGGCAGTATTCCTGGCTGCCAGCAGGGTGCGAACTTCTGCATTTAACCATGGTTTTGTGTTTGGATAACATTTAACATATTTTTTGATGGAGACACTTTCTGAGCATGTGCTGATGTACCCTAATACTGATGAAGAATATTGCTCAAGGCCAACTGATCCTCTGTTTTCAGCATCTCCTCTGAAGACACTCCAGTCTGTTCTATCAAAACAATCTCTCAGCATGGGGCCACTGTCCTAGAGCCAGCACTTAACTTCCCTTTGTACTGGTCTGGAGCGTCTCAGTTGGGGGGAGAGAGCTGGAACCATGAAAACAGAGGTGTGGTCAGAAGCTCCTAGGTTGGGCCTGGGTATGGCCTTGTAACCCCCCCTGACGTTTGTGTAAACCTGATCTAGTGTTTTTCTTTCCCGTGTTGCTATGGTTACATGTTGATAGAGGTTTGGGAGACAGTCTTTTAAGCTCACATGGTTGAAGTCACCGGCTGCTATGCATAACGCTTCAGGGTTTTCATTCTGCAGCGAGTTGATAAGATCATGAACCTCCTGCTGTGCGACATTTCCATCAGCTCCAGGTGGGATGTAAATAACTGTGATAAAAATCACAGTAAAGTCATGTGTGAGATAGAATGGTCTGCATTTCACTGTTATTTGCTCAACATCAACGGTGCAAGAGCTCCTTACAACCACACAGTCTCTGCACCAGTTTTTATTTACATAGACACACACCCCTCCTCCTCCTGATTTTCCCGTCACCTCATTGTTCCGGTCCGCTCTGAAGAAAAGTCTGTCATCAAGCTGATAAACAGAGTCTGGTGTTTCCTTTAAAATCCCCGTCTCTGTCAGGCAGAACACAGAGCACTGAAGCATCTCTTCTGACTCGCTCGCCCTCAAACGAAGTAAATCCATTTTATTGTCCAGCGAGCGGACGTTAGACAGGAAAAGTGACGGCAACGGGAGTTTCCCGGTTTTAGCGTTTGCACGCAGCCTCACCACAGCCCCCGCCCGGCAGCCTCTCTTCTGAAGTTGAGAGCAACGCTTTCTTTTCTGCCCGCAGGAACGCCCCCTCCATTGCTTCCAGGTGGATGACTTTAACAGCTGCATTCTTCCGAGCGTAGATTTTATTTCTCCGCCGATTTCAGCTATATCCCGTGGCAAATCCGCTCCAATTCTCATCAGTTATAATTTGTGCAATGTCATGTACAGAGTCGCTATCAAAATTACTAAAATCTAAGAATGAGCTGGGAGCCCGTGAAGCTGCTGCTGACTCCAGCGCGGCCATATTCTCCACCAAGCAGCAGTTGGCAATCTCGGTAGAGTACTTGGATCTAAAATCAAATTGTAATAGGTGGAGGAGCTGATTAGCTTACAAATAATCGGTCAGTTGTGTTACTACTGTTTTGTCGATCACTTTTGATAATACAGGTAAGATCAATATAGGTCTATAATTACTCGTAGAATCCTGTCTCCCCTCTTTATGTATAGGTACAACAACTGCCTTTTTCCACCCTGAAGGAAATATGGCGGTACTAATTGATAGATTAACTAAATGTGTGAATGGCTTAATTAGAGTGTTTGTATATTTCTTTAAAAAGCCACAATTAATATTATAGGCATCATTTTAATTTGTGTTAGACAGTTTTGCAATGATTTGTGCAATATTTCTTTCATCAATTTGTCTAATATAAAAATAATCTTGTGACGCCTCCTGAGCGTAGTGATTATCAACCTGTGTTGAAATATATGGTAAAAATGCTGAGTTAACTCTTCCACTGATCGTACAAAGTTTATCCATCCATCCATTATCTTTTACCCGCTTCTTCCATGCTGGGTCACGGGGGTCGCCGGTGCCCATGTCCAGCAATCACAAGCCGTTTACGCATTTGCCGGCCCTCCCCGGTCCCGCTCGTCTCTGGTTGGCCCAGAGCCAGCTCTGGCCCGCCCTCATTGATTGCGCACTGTCCGGAGAGCAAGCCTTGAAGTGGGTGGGGTGTTCACTTGACGTGGGTGGGGTATTCACTTGACGTGGGTGGGCAGTTCTTACCGAAAAGCTCAGAATGCGAATTTTTGGAAAAAACGAAATAAATACTGAGTTTTCATGTGTTTTTTCACTACAGTTAGCAAGTTAAGCATATAAACACACGTTTCCGATCATTTTTATGCACTCAAAAGTAGTTTTTAGATGAAAATAGAGTGTTTTTAGGTGCGCTGGCGAAATTTACGAGCGGACTTCCGGGTTGCGAATTTTTGGAAAAAACGAAATAAATACTGAGTTTTCATGTGTTTTTTCACTACAGTTAGCAAGTTAAGCATATAAACACACGTTTCCGATCATTTTTATGCACTCAAAAGTAGTTTTTAGATGAAAATAGAGTGTTTTTAGGTGCGCTGGCGAAATTTACGAGCGGACTTCCGGGTTGCGAATTTTTGGAAAAAACGAAATAAATACTGAGTTTTCATGTGTTTTTTCACTACAGTTAGCAAGTTAAGCATATAAACACACGTTTCCGATCATTTTTATGCACTCAAAAGTAGTTTTTAGATGAAAATAGAGTGTTTTTAGGTGCGCTGGCGAAATCGCAGTTGATGACTCAACACGCAGCTAGTCACGCCCTCTGGTCTCGCCCCTACACGAAGCAGTCCAGCCCCTGCTGCAAACAACGAATCAAATGTGAGCAGTAAATGACGTGAAACTGGGCCCGTCGGGCCGCGGTCCGATGGAACCACGGTGGAGATGGTTCCAAAACGAGGGCGGAGCCGGGGAAAAAAAGGAAAATGCGGACACGCTGAACCCGGGTAAGAGGGCGGGGCGGGGCCACCCGGGCCTTTAAGGGCTGGTCAATGCGAAAACGGCTTCAGTGCGAGGGGCGGGGTACACCCTGGACGGGTTGCAAGTCCATCACAGTGCCACATAGAGACAAGCAACCCTTCACTCTCTCACTCACACTTAGGGACAATTTAGAGTTACCAATCAGCCTAACATGCATGTTTTTGGTCTGTGGGAAGAAACCGGAGTACCCAGAGGAAACCCATGCATGCACGGAGAGAACATGCAAACTCCACCCAGAAAGGCCCCCGGACCGGGATTTGAACTGGCAACCTTTTCGTTGAAAGGCAGCAACTCTACCAGTTGTGCCACAGTGCTGCATCGTACAAAGTAAGAGTTGAATTCATTTGCCACGGTTAAACTGTCAGTGATAATTGTAACATCTATAAGAAGTTCTTTAATACCTTTATTTTGACTCACTGTATTAGTTAAATTGTTCAAGCATTTCCAAAGTAGAGTGTTATCACCCCTTGCCCTCTCTATGAGTTGAATATATTAAGAAGCTTTAGCTTTACGTAGTTGTACAACCACCTTATTTCTCAAAATTTTGTATGATAAGAAATCGGTAAGGAGCTTTGATTTTAACGCTTTCTTTAGGGCTGTATCTCAAGTTTTCATAAGTTTAATAATATCGGGACTTAAAGGTGCAATCTGCAATTTCTGTAGAACGCAGCACTTAGAAAAAAATTCAACAGGGAAAGCATTCTGGTACCTCCCCCTCAGAGCCATATATGGCTCTGCTCCCCCTTGCTCTGCTGAAATTCAAATTCAAGCTCTGTTTTTATTGGCTGGTTAAAATCTCTGTTTTTATTGGCTGGTTAACGGTGGGTCACTGTGGCTTTTTAGAAATGCTTTTAGTAACACCTGGAGAAGCAAGGGGAATATAGTTTTTTTCAGAGATTACTTTGTCTCTCTGTTTACATTTATTAATACTGTTTACTTTTATTACTACTGCTTACATGTAATTACTACTGTTTACATTTACACTACTCTAATATCTACACCACTGCTGATACATATACAGTGTGCTCTGAACGGTCTTATTTAGGGATGCCCAATGTGCCTTACTGCATATGCCACTTTTTGCCTCTATAACAACATCAACTACTACCTCATACATATACTGTGTACATTAACTCATACGCTGCTTTGCCACTTTGCAAATGTCAATGCTAGAAACCTTTAGTTTATTTTAGTTATACTTTTTATACTCTTTTTTTATACTAGTATGCAAAAACTCAGGACAGTATTATGTTCATTAAATGTTTAATGTTTTAGTTTTAGAGTTGGTGTAAATTTTCATACTCTTATACCACTATGCAAAAAACTCAGGACAGTGTTAGTTTTACTATTTTATGCTTATGTCTATTATTATATGTTTCAGTGTTTCAATGTTTAGATGTTTACTGTTGCACCGAGGGACTGAGAGAAACGCAATTTCGGTCCTGTGTATGTCCTGTACAGTACATATTGCAGATCTGACAATAAAGTTGACTTTGACTTTGACTTTGACTTTGTCTAACATCAGTCTGTCAGGAGATAGTGACAGAGCGAAGAAATATGTTAAAAATATATTTTTAGAAAACTTACAGACTGCACTACAGAAACTGCAGACTGCACCTTTAAGGAAAAGTGTACAAGATAGTTCTGAGACCAGCTATGTAGTATGGTTTGGAGACAGTGACATTGACAGAGACAGGAGACATAACTGTAAGTGGCAGAGCTGAATATGTTGAGTGACAAGATAAGACTAAGAATGTGATCATCAGAAGTACAACACAGGTTGCATAACCAGAAGATAAAGTTTGAGAGGCCAGAGATGATTTTGACATGTCCAAAAGAGGGACATTGGGTAAATTGGTTTCATTTATTCAACTTTTATTTATGCAGGCTAGCCTCAAGAAGCCACAATGACTCATTTACGAGAGGGACCTGTAGAAGGATTGGTAGAATTGGTATTGATAGAAAGATGTTAGAATTGCGGCTGCCAGGGAAAAGACGAAAAGGAAAACCAAAGAGGAGATATATTGATGCAGTTAGAGAGGACATGGAGGTAGTTGGAATGAGTACAGAGAATGCAGAATACATAGTGAGATGAAACAATAAGATTTGTGTTTCACTGAAAGGGGAAAAGACAAAGAAGTGATTGTGTAAAAGAAAAATCAATGATGTGAATTCAGGAGAAAAAAAACATTTGGCTACCGTATTCGTCGGTGTATAATACGCAGTTCCCATTCAGTTCGGTCTCTCGGTGCAACATACTTGCTATGGGAATTGCGCCCCCGCGCGATTACCTGAAGGAATACATTCACGCCTTTTACAGCAAGGGGCGTCACCCCGCGCCAGAGGTACCGCCCTTTAGGTACTTAGGGGACTGACGCCCCTCCATCTTCCTCTTTTTTTCCCTTCATCTCGCAAACACCTGAACTA
Source organism: Garcialebias charrua (assembly GCA_038048925.1). Classification (NCBI taxonomy): domain Eukaryota; kingdom Metazoa; phylum Chordata; class Actinopteri; order Cyprinodontiformes; family Rivulidae; genus Garcialebias; species Garcialebias charrua. The sequence goes on along the minus strand of JBBPBX010065785.1, from coordinate 10,916 downwards.
CCTCTCTTCGCAGGACTTCTCTGCTGCTCCATCGCTCAACTTGAGGTGAGCTTGCTGCTTGCACAGAGCGCACAGAGAATTTTTCCCTGTGTACTACTGGACTGGCAAAAGCTAGCCCAGCACATTTCTATAACCTTAAGGTTTTCTTCACTCCTCTCTCCTACAGGTTGCTTCGCTCGACGGAGTTATAACTGCGTCACAACCGCTGCCTCGGCTAACACAAGCTTAGTGAGCTAGCCAGCGAAAGCGACATGAAGGAGGAGACACTCGAACAAAGAAGAAAAAGGATTCTGGAAGGTCTCGCTCCCCTTGTCTCAGACATGCCTCCAGAGAAAGGGAAGCGAAAGACTAAACTTCAAAGGAAAGTCAACGGGACGGCGAGCCCAAACTCGCGCGTTTGTCCCAGTGGCTGTGGATTTTACCTGGCAGCGACGGACACCCACGAGGCCTGTCCAGTCTGCCTGGGTATATTTCATGCAAGACAAGCTCTGGACATGCCCGACTCTTGCCCAAACAGCAGCCAGATGCTGGATACGGTACTGCGGCAGCGCGTGGACCTCGTGGCTAAAGCCATGGGAGGCTCAGCTGGTCCATAGGACCCAGACACCACGGAGACCCTCACTCCGATGCCAGAGCTCGAACACATGGTTCTACGCGACAGCACGTGCATCGAATGGGGTGACAGCCCTGACCCGCTTGCTCCCATGGGGGACCTAACAGTCGAGTTCGACACCAGAGGCATGATGAATGAAGACGAGATCTCCATCTCAGCCTCGGGCGAATTTTCAACGGAGGAACCAGAACTCGAGATCGAGGATCCGGGAGAGCACCTCCCTAGGACCTCGATACCTGCACTCCCTGAAACCGACTTCTCCATCCCGGCCCTGTTCGACCTGTGCCACAGAGCGGTGGACGCGTTGAACATCCCTTGGCCGGAACCCCCACCTCGCCAACAGGTCACGAGGCTGGCGGGGAACTATTTTTATTCAAAACAACAGGCTGCAACAAGGCAAAGGATGCCCGTGTTCCCAGACTTCCTCACGGAACTGACCCGCACCTGGCCTCAGCCACGAGTGCCCATGCTTCTCCCCCTCTCACAATTCCTCGACGTGGAGGGCATGGATCAGGTGGGAATAGCCAATGCACTTCAGATTTGAGGACACGCTAGCGTCCCACCTAGCTCCCAGATCGTCAGGAACAAAGCGACTCTCCCCAGCAAAGCTTGCAGAGCCTCAGCGACACTTCTCGAAAAGTGCTACAGAGCTCAAGGACTGGCGGCGCGCACCATGAACGCGTCAGTGATGATGCAGGCTTACCTCGCAGAAAAACTCCAACAACTGCAGGAAACTTTGGATAAGCAAGTTACTGCCGAACTACTGGACGAAGCCCGCAGAGCTACAGACTTTGTCCTTCGTATGATGGGTACAGCTGCTGTGGCTCAGAGCGGAAGTGGTCATCGCACTCCGCCACCTGTGGATAACGCTGATGGATTTACCAGAGGGACAAAAGGTGCCTTTTCTCCACCACTCGATAGAAACGGAGGGACTTTTCGGCCAGACTTTGGAGCGAATCCAAACCAAGCTGGACCAAAGGTGCAGGTAGGCTGAAGCCCTCAGGGTGGGCATCCCTCGTCGGAGTTTCCCCCCCCCCAGAGATCCCGCTGGAAGCAGACCTGCACAGCCGTTGCACCGCTCGACGACGCATGCACCGCCGCAGAAGCGGACAGCATACGAGAAGGAGCCTCGGCAGAGACTCCCGCCAAACCAACCTCGCTCTGAGCACGCATGGACTAAAAACAGGTATGTCCCACGCCAAGCAAGCAGGCACAGGGCCTCCTCGGCGAACCGGGACACTCGTCAAAAACGTGCCTGATGAACCAGGTTCACGTTTACTTTTTCGATGACCCCTTGCCCACGTGGTAACAGGAGTGTTCGCACCTTGTTCAGACTTTATTTGTAGCAAAGTACAAAAAGCTGATAATCATGTTGCATGCACAAACCATGTTCTTCCTGCAGTGAGTGACATCAAATCATGTATGTCGTTGCACGTAAGCACGAATAAACTCATAAAACAGCACATCCCTGTTTTATTGAAGAAAAAAAACAACAACACACCAACACAAATACAGTCAACAGTACGGGCCTCTGGTCTGTCAGCCGTCATAAGGGGGGGCACATCCCCCTCCCTCACAGCTCATGGGGTGCTAGCCTTGTGGAAGGAAAAATTAATATACACATCTTAATGTTTTATTATTATACTGTTTTATTGTATGTAAGGCAGGATGTCCGAACTGTTGAATTTCTCTCTGCTTTGAGTGCAAGCATGTATTGATTTGTTCTTGTGCCAAGGTACAAGTATTGATTTTCTCTTATGTCAAAGTACAATGAACCAGCAAAGTTTCAACATCAAGAGCTCTCTGTTCCCTTTTTATCTTGGTTATCAAATGTTCTGTATGAAAGCTGCAGAGTAAAACTGTTTGACCACGGGAGGCTACTTGCTCTTGTCCAATGATATTTAGAGGTGTATGACTTTCTGCAGATGTAACCTTTGCCTGCAAGTGTGTTATCTCCAAGTGCAAACAAACCTGAGGTCTGTTATCTAACTGAAACCTCCTGGTTCTGAAGACATGTTTGTATAAAGCCAACTGGTTCTGATTGTATAACCCAACTGTCAACATATCCTTCCAGCACATCTCAAAGTCCAGATTCTGTTATTCAGACTTGTGGAACTTTCCATGACGTATGAAGGAGGGTATAAAACTGAGGCATCGTGATATGTTCCCTCAGAGCAGCTCAGAACAGCCTCGTGTCTTGTACTCTGTTGTCTGCTTCCCTTTGCAAAGGAAATTAAATACTTAATACTTTTTAAAACTTGTTTCAGTCTACAGTTTCTTTTAAAGATTTTTCCATCGACAATTTGGTAGCAGAGGGATGGTTATATTGGAAGTTCGTCCGGACTCGTGGAGCCTCACGACGGCGACTGGCCACCCACCTCCGACCCTCCAAGGAGACTTTTCCGGAGCGGGAGGACGTCTTGACTCTCCGGGAGGACCGGATCGGCTTCAACTATAATCCAATCCGAGACAACAGACTGAAACCAGAAACAGTCAAGGTAAAATGTATCGATCTTTCAAAATAAAATATTAATAAAAACTAATCACGTAGAAATGTATTAAAAACAGAAATACATCGAGCGTAAGGTCTAAAGAGACAGAGTGGGAAGTCCTTAAAGGGACAATAGGGTTTTCTTCTGACTAGGAAACCGAGTTAACGCGCGTGTAAGATTTATCGATAAAAATACGATATACCGAGTGTAAGATTTATCGATAAAAATAGGATAAACTGAGCGTAGATTAATCAGGAAAAAAAATCTACAAGCCCACCTCTGATTAGATATAGAGGCGGCGGCGGCGACAAAAATTATATGATATGGGTACCAATAATAGTAAAAATGATTCTTGTAAATGAGTCTTTGAGACTCAATGTGATTTATCTGTTTAAATAAAGGTTGAATGAATGAATGAATGAATGATTACATCCCATGCAGTCCAGAGGCTGACCGTATATAAAAAATTACACTGAGATTCTTGCCTTAGGTTCGTTGCACAATGGTATCATGAGTTCGATCTTCAAAAAAAAAGCGGGTCTCTAGATTTGGATGAAATTCAGAAACTTGAGGAGAGACTGACAGAACAAAAACTAAAAATGTCTAAAATGAAAAAGATACCCAGAAAAGTTTTTACAGTAATGCACAACCATGAGCAAGTGTTCAGACTTTGGAAAAATGAATCAAAGGCACAAAATCAGAAAACAAACTCTAAAGCTCTCCAGATGGTTCAAAAAATTGGAAAAAGCAAACAAAGTGATCTGGCAGGTTCAAAACCAACAGTTTTAAAAACAAAACATTTAAAGCCAGCAAAAGCAGCCAGACTGATAAAGACCAAACTAACTCAACATTTTCCCTCTTTTCCTTCTTCACATGTATCGGAGAGCAAAGGACTTTCTCCTCCCATGGCTCCCCTGTCACCCCTCCTTCACTGGCCTGAGAGAAACCACCACCTTACGTTCCTTCAACCGGAGGACAAGGCCCTGAACTCTTTCAACAAAAAACTGCCTGGTCACTGATAACAGATGACGACTACCAACCACCAAGGAGAACTGATGGGGCTGTTGGGGGCAGTGACGGGGCATATCCACACCAACCACCACCTGAAGTCTCCGAAGCCTCAGGATCGGTTCAGTCTGAACCAATGATCCTAAGATCTGGGACAACAGTGGGTGAGGAACAGGAGTCAAAGACTGAAGTTAAAAGTGAACAGGAATGCAGGCACTGTCTGCGTTCGAGACTGTCATATGCCAGTATCTGATGAATGGTCTCCTGCCTAACATCAAGAAAGCAGTCAAAACCACCTTCATTGGCTGTAGCATGGAAACACATCTCAATTACCTCCTCCGACATGCACGCCACGCATGGGACATGCATTCAACTGAAGTCTCCTCAGCCTAGAAGAGGAAGCAACGTGCAACTGAAGATGCACAGCTGCCACTCCTCCAGGCTGCAACCCAAATGACTCTTGAATATGCCCAGTCTCTAAGACCCCCTCAAGCGCCCCATCTACAACACCCAAGGCACTCCCAGTGGACAAGCCTACCACAGAACTGGCAACTACGGTTACAAGAACCTACAGGCTGCTTCATCTGTGGCGTTGAAGACCATTGCTCAGAGACTGCTCCTACAAATGCAGAGGTCAGGGACAGCCACCCTACCGGGGTCAACACATGGGCCAGGGTCAGAGGCGTCCCTACCAAGGCCGCCCCGGTCAGGACATCCCCCACCAAGGCAACCTCAACCAGGGACAGAACTTTCCAGGTCCACACAGAGGAGGTGGGCGCGGCATGGGTCAACAGCCACAGTTCAGGCAAGGGGGAGGCCACTCTACCTGACTAGAGCGGGGGTAGGAAGGTACAGCTCTCCAAACAGCAAGTAGCCACACACACACACCTGTTGTTGATGAACATGACTTGATCAGACAGCATGACTAACAACTTTTCCTAAACTACAGGTTGACAACCCCAGACTCTCAGAGGTCCCACAACACCTGTGGGCCTAAACCAAATATGACGTATGGTTAATAAAAGGTAATAAAAGGTCAAGAACTGATTCAGATCACTCCTAAATCGTCCTACAGACCTAAAATTGCCCAATATCCACTCAAGCCAGAGGCTATTGAAGGAATAACACCTGTTTTCCACTCTTTGTTGAACGCAGGAGTAATTATTCCTTACCCCTCCTCACTGGTACGAACACCAATTTTTCCTGTCAAGAAAATCAGACCAACACCCCCAGATGAATGGAGTTTTGTTCAAGACCTACGTGCTGTAAACACAGCTGTTCAAGCACGTGCTCCCATCGTACCTAACCCTTATGTCATTTTATCACAAATTCCATCTGGTTCAACTTTCTTCTCTGTTATTGAACGACAGTCTGATGGGTTTCACTCTTCCTCAAGGTTGTACGTTGCTACAATACGTGAATGACTTATTGTTGGCCACACCAACAGAATCACTTTGTCAAACACACACAATACGCCTACTTCAATATCTTGTAGAACAAGGTCATAAGGCGTCACTCTCAAAACTTCCATTTGTACAGCCATTGGTCAAGTTCCTGGGTCACAGAATCTCTGCTGAAGGGAGGGATCTGGCAGACACTCGCATTAAAGCCATAGTTTCTCTGCCACTCCTTGCAACTAAAAAACAACTCATGTCTTTCTTGGGATTATGTGGGTATTGCAGACATTTTATTCCTAACTACGCGGAACTTGAAGCTCCACTTCGCGTTGTCTGTCATGAAAAAGGCCATCAAATGAGCTCTAAATTAACCTGGACACCTGATGCATTGACTGCTTTTGAAGCACTCAAGGCTCAGTTGCAAAAAGCACCCATACTGGGAATTCCAGATCCAACAAGGCCTTTCGTCCAGGCTGTGGATGAACGTGCAGGGTGCATGACGTCAGTCTTGCTTCAGAAGCATGGTGACAGGATGAAACCTGTAGCATACTTCTCTGCAAAACTCGAACCAGTGGCTGCAGGACTCCCCCTGTGTTTGCGCTCTGTCACTACAGCTGAAAAATCTGTATTGGCAAGTAGAGACACCGTGGGGTACTCTGATTTGACCCTGTTAGTCCCCCATGCCATCACACAAATTCTAAATGGACAAAAAATTGCGCACCTGTCGACAGCACGCTGGCTGAAGTACCACACTACTTTGTTAGACATGCCTAACATCACCATCAAACATTGCAACGTACTTAATCCAGCCATTCTCTTACCCTCACCAGATGAGGGCACTCCACATGATTGCATGGCTGAACTTGAGGTTTTGTGCACACCTCGACCTGACTTAAAACAAGACCCTATCTCTGACCCTGACTGGGAGCTGTTTATTGATGGCTTTTCCTCATGTGACATGAACACAGGCTCCATCAGAAGTGGTCACGCAGTAGTGACAAACACACACACCATTGAAGTGAAATCACTTCTACCTTGTTCAGCTCAAGCTTGTGAACTTTTTGCTTTGACCAGAGCTTGTCAGCTCTCTGAAAACAAATCAGTCAACATCTTCACTGACTCACGCTATGCTTTTGGAGTTGTTCATGACTTTGGAGCACTTTGGAAACATCGTCATTTCCTTCGCTCTGATGGACAACCCATTCTTAACCATAAATTGGTTGCTGAACTCCTTGAGGCCATCACTTTGCCCAAACACATTGCTGTCATCAAATGTGCTCCTCACACTAACAGGAAAGACTACATTTCCATAGGCAATGCAGCTGCAGATACTGCAGCCAAACAAGCTGCTACACAGATACCTGAATCACTTCCTATTTCCACACTCACATCAAACACAGAATCTGACATTGCTTTCACACTCAAGGACATGCAGAAAATGTCCACCCCTCATGAACGGGCAGAATGGAAGTGTTTAGGTTCCACCTTTAAGGATGGACTATGGATTAGTCCAAACAATAACCCTTGTCTACCTGAACACTTTTTCCTAACTTTTGCTACATTGATACATTCCTTTGATCATGTGTCAAAAGGGGAAATGTTTAAAAGAGGTTGACACACACTGGTATACAGTAAATTAAGAGAGATTGACACACACTGGTATACAGTAAAAAATTTAAAATATGCTCAACAACATTGTGACTCATGTCTTGTGTATGTGTCTCACAACATCTCAAAGGCAGTTAAGACAGAAGCACCAGGTGCCCACAGAAAAATCACTGCACCTTTTCAACACTTCATGATTGATTTCATTGAATTGACACCTGTGATGATCAAAAAATACTGTTTGGTTGTCGTGGATGTAAGGGGTTATGAGGAGGTCAATATTAATACTGACCTCTTTACCTTAATTAATTTACTTATTCAGATTGAATAGTAAATTCACGGATTCTGTTCTTTTTCAGTTTACCCAATATTTCTGTGATCTTTATGATGGACAAATAAACAGAGCCATTAAGTGACAATGGACATTGACTTAGTTTGATATGTCAAAGAGACACTATCATTTATTTAAAATGAATCAACTAAATTAACACCATTACACTTGATTGACATGATTTCACTTTCTTTCAATTTAAAACGTCAGCACACTTAAATTCAACACAACAGACTTCAATATTGGATGTTAACATATTTAGTCTGTGGGCTCTTCAGCTTAATTATAGTTTCCAGCTTAGATAGAGAGGGGAAAGAGTAGGAGGAAAGATTTAAGAAGAATTGGGAGGTTAAGAGAGGAAGTTTATCTTGCATTTATGAAACCAGATGACACTCTTCCGTACGCGTCCAGCTAAGATATCATCACACCTCCAGTAAGCAAACAGCTGCTCCTTTACCTTAAGACGTCCGCCTTGGTTCTGGCAAAGAGCTTTTTAACAGGTAGGGTCCAGCAGGTCAGAGTGGGTTCAACACTCTCTGACAAAACAACCACCAGCACTGGCTCTCCCCAAGGGTGTGTTTTATCCTCACTGTTATTTATTCTGTACACAAACTCCTGCAGAAGTACTTTCCCAAATAGACATTTAATTAAATATGCTGATGACACTGCCCTGGTAAGCCTTTTAAACGACAAGGAAGAAGAGCATGGACCAGTTCTGGACTTCTTCATTAATTGGTGCAAACAATCAAAACTGGTTCTGAACACAAACAAAACAAAAGAAATGACTATTGACTTCAGGAAGCTTCAGTCATTCTCTCCAACAACCATCAATGGAGAGAAGATTGAAAATGTGTCATGCTACAAGTACCTGGGCGTGGTTCTGGACTGTCACTTAAAGTGGGACTCATGGGCTGACCTTATTTGCACTAAGGCTCAGCAGAGGATGTATTTTTTAAAGAAACTGGGTACTTTTAGAGTCAATAACTCAATGCTTTTAATGTTTTATTCTGCTTTTATTGAAGGTATTTTAACGTTTTGTAACATCTGTTGGTTTGGCAATGCTACAGAGGCTCAGAAGAAATCCTTGAGAAGTATAGTAACTACAGCCAGCAAACTGTTAGGGACCACTCTGCCAAGTATGGAAAAGATATACATGGACAGAGTTATGAGGAAGGCAAACAAGATTATAGCAGACGACACACATCCCCTAAGATCTTCATTTGAGTTGCTTCCTTCAGGGCGAAGGTATGGCCTTCCTTTATTCTCAAGAAACAGAACAAAATTTTCTTTCATACCACAAGCAATTAAATCATTAAATAATACTAAGGTATCATGAATTACTGAGCTGAAACACCTTTGCTGTAATGATGGATGATGATGTCATGTATGTATGTATAAGTATGTCCTTTATGTCAATGCCTGCTGACAAATGTTGCAAATTAATTTCCCTAAGGGGACAAATAAATCTATATCTATCTATCTATCTATCTATCTATCTATCTATCTATCTATCTATCTATCTATCTAAGAGCTGTGGTCAGCCTTGGACTGACGAGTCGTCGGTCCCGCAAGTCCAAGCTGGACTCCAGACGTGTTTACCTTGTCGGTGTCGGTGATACTCGCTTTCGTCGGCAGAAGCCGTGACAGTCGTGGTTTCTTGGCTCAAGATAATTTATTCCAGGAAGGAATAACAAAGTTTGAGCTTACGCTTATTCGAAGTGGACTCATAACAGCCTGTTATCAGTCCTTAGCTGAAGACGCAGGTCGTTAGCTCTTGACCAAACGTACCCAGCTCTTTGGGAAAGGTTCACATCTCTTTGAAATTCCCAGCAAACTCTCTCGGACTCTTGCCGACTCTGACGTTCCAGCCACAGCTTAGAACTTAAAGAAGGATCAAAGAGAGGAGTGAGGCTTGTCTCTTTTTCATTGGTCCACGGACCAGTTGAGCAATTCACTTGCCGTTATCACGACCCAAGGTTACAGCCCGAGCAGAGGGAAATTGTTTAGGAAAAGACAGAGCAGCTGGAGCCCTTTTCAGGAGAAACAACGGATTAAACTGTCTTCTTATTTCTAAACAAAACAGTCGGGTCTCTGTGACCCGAGATTTCACCTTTAACACAGCAGTGAACACCGTTTAACTCTTACAGAATAACACAGCTTAAAAGCACACATCATGAAAATGACAAAAGTTATTCTTTTGATCACATCAGCCTAAAATCAAAGATAGAAATAGTCTCTTTTTGGTGACTATGTTATCAGATTATAGCTAAATGAATGATTTTGTAGTAAATGTCTTGCTTTACTGAGAGGTCAGTAAAGGTCATCTCTGGAACAGTTCAAAAGTACACAGGTGTCTTAAAAGTGGACAAGGTCATGCCCACTACATCTCCCCCCTTTTGGAAGCCATCGCCAGTCCTTGGGGATGGGGTCCAACACGAAAGGAAACCTTGAACTGTTTTTGATCTTGAAGTAATCCAGCAAGTGGAAAAGAAAAATCAAAAATTATAATCCCATAAAGTTTTTGGAAATTCCATACTGTTCGGAGGTAATCCCATTGCGAAAAGCTTTTAATCCTTTGGAAAACAAAGTCTGTTAACTCTTGGAAAACAAAGTCTGTGATCCCTTGGAAAGCAAAGTCTTATAATCCACAGCGGTAATTCCACAACGATTAGTTTTGTTGATTGATCAGCAACAATTGTTTTCATAATCAGCATGTAGAGGGGATCCCTCGATTGACGCAGAGGAGGCGACCCTTGGATGGAGGTTGAAGACCAAGCGTTGGAGCTGCAGGTCCCCACATCGAAGGTTGTTGGCTGGTTGGTTTCCAGTCAGTGCCACTCTGGTTCTATGTGTCATGCAATTATGTGGTTTTTTAGGTGGGCTTATGAATAGGATTTTACATTAGGCCCTACCTATATGCACCTGGTATGTAAGCTATCATGGTTTAGATCAGCTACAATTACCAATTAAGGGGTGGATCAATTCTGTAAAATTAGATATAGGGATTTGTACCTATAAAATTTTGGAGGGCTTCTGTAACGAAGGCCTCTAATTCCAAACTATTCCTCCATTCATTACTTAGTTTAGGTTAAACTAAAATAAAAATGAAATATAGTTTGATCTAAATGTCTGTTGTCTTTTAGACGCACGACGTAGGATTTGGTATTCCTAATAAATTTTGAAGTCTATGGCGAGACTCATCAAAATGAATAGATAATCTAGAATAGAAACGATCGAATCGGTTCAATTTAGAAATTGTGAGACCAGTGTAGTTTATGGTACCTTGAGTAGCTTTAAACTACATTGACTCTTCGACGATTGAGATTTAACAAAACGAACTGCATGTTGGCATAGTTAAATCCATATCATTCATTAACCAATGTTAATACAAAACCTTTTTGGCTGGGAGTGTTCAGAACCAAAACAATATCTCAACTAATGACAACAGTAATGACTAAACAACAAGGAAA
>JBBPBX010065784.1:0-19858 GCA_038048925.1 Garcialebias charrua | reverse complement strand
TTGATCACAATCGCCTTTGTGAACGTGTGAAGCTGGTGGTAGCTTGTGGGCTTCTGCCGTGCCCCCCCACCCCCACCCCGACCCTTACTGGGAGCTGTTGAATGGGTGTCCAGGAAGGTGGGTCGTCAGATTTTGTCGGCGCGCATCCCTGGGGCGCGGACATGTCACGTGTTTGCTTGGTTTGTGTATTGTCCGCCCCGTGGTTCACAACGGAGCGGGGCTGGAGCACGTGACCCCCCTCACCTGTCTCTGTGAGGAGTGTGGGGGCTGCTTGCTGACGCCTCTGTGCCTGTCCGCTACAGATGGAACAGAGGCACCCTGCTAGGGCTTATTGATTAGGCTAACACCATGTGAGCCGTGAGGGAGGAGGAGAGATGCCCCCTCCCTTTATACCGGCTGGCAGGCCTGATTTACCCGTTCTGTTGAAGTTATTGTTTTTTTTTTGAGTCAATAAAACAGAGAGGGGCTATTTTTTGAGCTTTATTTGTACTTACTTGTAACGACATATTTGACTTTATGTCACTCACAGCAGGAAAAACATGATTTGTACATGCAACAGAGCTACCAGCTTTTTGTACTGTGCTACAAATAAAGTCTGGACATGAAAAGATCATTCCCCATACCGCGTGGGCGGGTGATCGTGTAAAATCAAGACGTGGACCTGGTTCATCAGGCACTCTTTTGTCTGGGGTTCCCGGTTTGCCGAGGAGATCTTGCTATTGAGTGGTGGAGAAAAGGCAACTTTTGTCCCTTGGGGAGGTCAGTTAAGGTCATCCACAGTTGGCGTATTGCGATGACCACTTAGCCATGCCTCTGCCTTGAGCAACAGCAGCTGTTCCCATCATGCGGAGTACAAAGTCTGTTGCCCTGCGGGCTTCATCCAGCAAGTCAGCGGTAGCTTGTTTGTCCATCGTTACCTGGAGCTACTGCAGTTTTTCAGCCAGGTAAGCTTGCATCAACGCGGGTGCGTTCATTGCGCGTACCGCGAGTCCCTAAGCTCTGTAGCATTGCTCAAGCAGAGAAGCTGAAGCTCAAAGCTTTGCTGGGGAGAGTTGGTTTTGTCCCGGATGACTTGGGAGCCAGGTGAGACGCCAGTGTGTCCTCAATTTGAGGCACGTTGGCTATTCCCACCTCATCCATCCCGTCCACGTCGAGAAACTGCGAGAGTGGTAACAGCATGGGAGCTCGGGGCTGAGCCCAGGTGCGAGTCAGTTCTGTGAGGAAGTCCGGGAACACGGGCATCCTTTGCCTCGTGGCGGCCTGCTGCTTTGAGTAAAAATAGTTTCCTGCCAGCCTCGTGACCTGTTGACGAGGCGGAGGTTCTGGCCATGGGATCTGCAGCGCGTCCGCTGCTCTGTGACACAGGTCGAACAGAGCAGGGATGGAAAAGTCAGTCTCCGGGAGCATAGGAACCGGGGTGCAGGAGAGATCTTCTCCCTGTTCCTCGTATTCAACGTTTACGTCCTCCGCGGAAAATTCACCTGAGGTTGAAATTGAGATCTCGTCCTCGTTCATCATGCCTCGAGTGTCAAATTTGACTGTTAAGTTCACCATGGGAGCCAGCACATCAGGGCTGTCACCCCATTCGACTCGTGTGCTGTCGTCCAAAGCCATGTTTTCGAGTGCTGGCGTGGGAGTGAGGGGCTCGGCGATGAAGTCCGCCCGGTGCCTCCTCACCGCCTCCAGCATCTGGCTGCAGTGTGGGCAAGAGTCGGGCACATCCAGCGCCATTTTTGCATGTAACATCCCCAAGCAGACGGGACAGGCCTCGTGGGTGTCCGTCGCTGCGAGGGAGAAACTGCATCTGCCACTGCACCACCTGGTGGTGGTTGGGTTAAATGCAGAGACGAATTTCGTCTTGTATGGGAAACATACACAGATGACAAAAATGTGACATTTTTTATTTTATTTATCCGCTAGGACAGGCGCGCAAGGTTGGGCTCGCCGTCCTGCTGGTTTTCCTTGGAAGTTTTGTCTTTCGCTTTCCTTTCTCCGGAGGCATGTCCAAGATAAGGCGAGCAAGTCCTTCCAGAATCCTTTTGCTTTTGTTTTGAGACGTCTCCTCCGTCGCATCGCTTTCGCTGGCTAGCCCGCTACAAGTTAGCAGGGGTAGCGGTTGTTCGCACAGTCAGCGCCGTCGATCGAAGTAGTCTGCGGAGAGAGGAGAAGAAAAAACTTTGGGGTTAAGAGAAAATGTGCCGGACTAGCTTTTGCTAGCCCAGCAGTACGCAGGAATAATTCTCCGTACGCTCTGTGTAGGGAGCAAGCTCACCTCTGGTTGAGCGATGAAGCAACAGAGAAGTCCCGCAAAGAGAGGTAGTTCAGGTTTAAGCGAGGTGAAGGGCAAAAAGAGAAAGTTGGGATGGCGTCAGCGGCTTAAGTACCCAGAGGGCGGGGCCTCTGGCGCAACGCTGACGCCCTTGCCACAAAGGCGTGAATGTATTCCTTCAGGTAATCGTGCGGGGGTGCAATTCCCATAGCATATGTTGGACCAAGAGACATGACTGAAAGGGAACATAAACCTGTTTTATTGTTGCTCTTTTTTGTGTCAGTCCGCGGGCCCACATAACAGGCATAGTTTTTTGTTCTTTTTTTCCTTTCCGCTTCTCCCTTCTTCAGGGGTTGCCATAGAAAACTAAGTCGCATGAAGACTTGGCTTTTTTTATTTACTCTGGATGCCCTTCCTGACACAACCACAGACCACCAAGCTACCACAGCCCTCTGTGTGGAGCAGAGAGCTGCTATCTAGGGTGCCCAGGGGAGCAGATGTTGGGGGTTAAGGGCTTTGCTCAAGGACTCAGAGTGGGGCAGATGAGGGTGGAGACAGGCGTGACTGCTTCACTTATCCCACACACATTTTTTTTACATTGTCAACATAACAGGCAGAGTATAATAGTGACACTTTTTGGGTGGCTGCATAGATTTAAGTTCTCTGTCAACACAACAGATTTCTGTCATTTTCAGCATGGCCAGGATGGATTTCTGTCCTCTGTAAAAACAAGGAGGGAAAGAAAATGTGTTTTGTTTTGTATGGTCTTGTTAAAGTAATCCAATCTAATGATGATACTGACACCACAGTTTGACACAATCAAAGCAGAGCAGGACATGTTCTGCTGTCTGGTTCACAGTGAGCCCAGGTGTGTGTGTTGTCACAGTACAGACATGTGCAACCTGCATGCGTGACCGAACTCCAAGTCTGAGAGAGAAACTTAAGGACACATTCCATCCAAAGCTGAACAGACTAATTGCAGTCATGTGGTTGTGGGACCTTCATTTTTGCACCTAGTCCACGAGGCGCAGACACAGAGCTCCCGGGAATCCCACCACCACCACCACTGCAGTATATGTCACCACACAGGTTTCTTCCCACCAGTCTCCACTTTGTCCCTGCATCAGCTTTTTGCCACATTGTGAAGAGAGCGCCACATTTTTCAGCAGACAGACGCCACCATTTTGTCCATTTGATTAATTTGGTGCATTTGAGGAATCGTACAGCTGAATTTCGAATGCATTTCTGCATTGACAAGCAGACATACAAACTTCTGACCAGTCAAACAATCCTTGAGTCCCACATTGACAACTGCTAGTTTAGTCAAATAAGTGATTTCTCCAAAAATTAAGTAAAAAAAGTGTTGTGTTTTGTCATCATCTTATGTTTCTATACAGTGACAAAATTGGATCTCTGCATTTAACCCATCACATGTGAGAAACACCCAGGTGGAGCAGTTGGCAGCTATGTAGACACCCGGGGAGCAGTTAGGGATTGTGTGTCTTGCTCAATGGCACCTGGCGAGGAGTTGAGCCTGCGTCTCCCTGGTCCCAAGTCGGTCCCCACCCCTCCCCCAAGTAGTTCAACAAGCTTTATATACACAACAAAATGCATGGTATCAATTATTTAAATCAATCACACATAAACACGCCAACATAATTCAACTATATTTTTTCCATGAGTAGAATTTCATCCAGGGTGTAACTCCCACTCTCACAGTGATGTCTGGACATGGGCACCAGTGACCCCTGTGACCAAAAAAGAAAGAAGCGGATAAAAGATAATGGATGGATGGATATAATTTGGAAGCTGGTTTATGCCCACTTGTGTCTTCAAAAGTATTAAAAAATATAATCCACAGCAGATGCACTAACATTTAGAAGATAATGAGTGAGAACCAAAACATGTTCACAAAACAACAACAAAAACGAAACAAAAAAATATATAAACGTGACATCAGTTTGCCACCCAGTGTTGCTAGATTTGATGGATTTCATTCTGATTTTGCAGGTAAAAGTTGCTTTGGGCAGGTTGGAATAATTTGGGCAGATTTGGAGTCAGACCAAAGTTTTTTGAGGTAACCTATTAAACAACACATTTCAACCAACCATTCATCATTATTGGTTCATAGCAAAGTACCCCTGACCTTTCTCCATCATTGATTGGCTATTGTCATCATAGGGCATTGACAACAAAGAACTGGCGTGGCAGCGCCATAAATTATGCTAGTTTTAGTAGCAGGTGGATCTGGTGTGATAAATTTAGCAGGAAGATGCTGAAGTGGGGAAACTATAATAAGAGTTACAAAAAAGAGTGGGGAAGTGACAATTATCTTAAATTGTGGATAGTGGCATATAAAAACAACACAGTCACACTGGATTGCATTATAGTTCATCAGAGGGGTAAAAGTTCAACGTTCAGATGTTCAACCTTCAGATGTCCGACTTTCCAGCCAACAATCTAAATTAAGATAATTAAGTAAAGGCAAGAATTCAAAATCAGCCATAGTAAATTCAATATTTCAGTTATGTAGAAAAAAAAGCGTAGCTTATTTGTGTGTGTGCGCTATCAATGTCTTCTAAATGCGAAAATAGGAGCAGTGTATGTGGTTTTTATGAATCTATCTGCAAACGTTAGTATGTGATAAATAGTAAATGGACTGTACTTATACAGCACCTTTATATCATCAAGACACTTAAAGCACTTAACAATGCAATCTGTGTCTTCATTTACCCATTCATACAACACTACTAAATCTCTACAGAGCTAATTGAACAAATCATTCTAAAGCGACTAATCAGAGCTTTATCACATTCATACAATGATGGGGCACACATCGGAGGCAATGAGGGGTTTAGTGTTTTGCCCAGGTGCACTTCGGCATGTGACTGCTGGTGGTGGATTCAAACCCCCATCTCTTGCATTGGAGGACGACAGCTCTAACCCCTCAGTCAGCTCTCTTGTAAATTAGTCCACGTGACTCAATGGGACTAACCTGTTTAAATAAAAGTTGAATGAAAAAAAAAACAGATGCCATGTGAAGTGTCACGTGACACTCACTGGATCTGACGCTGCTGTGATAGCTGGGTCAGAGTTGTTTATGGAGAACAACTCGGGGCAGATTTTGTTGGATTGCTGCATTTTGCCCCATAGTATTAAATTACTTTGGCTTGTATTGATGTGTGTTCACGTTAAAACAGTAAATATAACAATACATTGATTGGACAGGTTTTTTGAGCGATGTGGCGGTTTTTAACCAATTTTTGGACTGGAAACCTCAACTCTATCAGTTAACACTGTAAACCTAACTACCTTGAGCAGTGCATTGCATCTTGGTCTGGCTTGTCATCTCCTCTTGACGTATCCTGGTCTAATCAGTCAACAAGCCTCTCAGAAAAATGAGAGATCTTTGGCCTGCAGCACCGGCTTGTTAAGGAGCCAAGCTGGTGATGAAATCATTGCAATACTGGGTCTGGTTACACATTGTAAGTTGATGCATTTTGATAAATATAACGTCCTTGCTTGAAGTGCAAATGAAATTTACAATCCGGTCAAATTAAACAACTTATTTCATCCAAACTCCACAGTAAACATTTTATCAACTAGGCAAACTTTAAATGTTTGTGTGTATAAAACAAAATAAATTATTTACAGATAATTTATTTTTGTTTCAGATATAATAGTTAATCCTTGATTAATAGTTATTGCTTAATCTTAGATAGTTACACATCAAGTCGAAGCATATACTTAACCACTTTTTCAAACTAGTTTGTACAATTTCTATTCTTCGTAATTTGTGTTTCATGTGTGTATCATTAATGTACATCTTCTATGTTTTTATTGTCTTTTGTAGAAAAAATGTCAAAGACAAATTCATTCACATCATTTGAGTCAATATTAATTTGTTACAATATACAGTTTGATGTCATTAACAATTTCTACTTCAGTGACCAGGATCTTACTATTAAATGTTTGATAAATAATTAACCTGTTATTGGTCAAAAAACTGAGCTGGTGCTCCATTTAAATAATAGGTGTATTAAAGAGTGTAGAAAGTATCACATTTCTTGCATCTTCAATCAAACTATTAAATAAAGGAATGAAAAAATAATGAGAGACTGATTCAAACACTTGTTTCTTGTTCATATAGACCACTTTAGTTTAAAAAATGAAACATACTATCACTGTGTAGTGTATGAAATGTTTTGCACACATCCATCCACACGTTTGTCCTTAGATCTTTCTCAGATCAAACAAACAAGTTATTGCACTGTGTGGTATTTTTTGAATGCCATATTCCACCTGAATACAGCTTCAATCATGCCATCTGAGCAATTTATTTTTATGTGCTAATTAAGTTTATTCTTATCAAACATCTTGAAGGGATTTCAAGTATCCTTTTAACTTGATATTTTCTGTCAGCAGTACAAATGTTCACACAAGACAAACTGATCAACACAAAAATATGGATCAATAAATAACTTTTTTTGATTGTGCTTGTTGCATCTAATTAGGGATTCATTTGAACATTTTATTATTATTATTATTATTACAATCTGACAGTTTTTACAATGATGCTGATGAACTCTTTTGATTGGATGCTTTAGTAGAGTGTGTTGAAAAGTCCTTTATGGATTTTAGTGTGCTGGGAAGAGAACATAATCTTATATTATCTACCACTGACAATACTGTAGCTGGTCAACAAGAGCAACACCATGGGTAAGTGCTTTTATAGTTGGGTTATTTTTGCACAT
This sequence comes from Garcialebias charrua, assembly GCA_038048925.1. Taxonomy (NCBI): domain Eukaryota; kingdom Metazoa; phylum Chordata; class Actinopteri; order Cyprinodontiformes; family Rivulidae; genus Garcialebias; species Garcialebias charrua. The sequence goes on along the minus strand of JBBPBX010065784.1, from coordinate 12,835 downwards.
TTTTTCTCACTTCACAAATATTTGCAAGGTTAAAACAAATGCTGCTTGTCCGTGGATAGAATAATAAAACTTGAACTCTGTGCAGCATTACTTCATTAATGTGTAAGGCGACTGAATTTTTTTTTACACGATTTGTGAGCTCCCAGTCATTAGCTAAGATATCTTGTGCGTCTCGACTCTATGTGTTTGTGGATGTGCTGAAATGTGTTGGACCAGTCTCGGCAGCTACACATAGACTTTAGGTGTAATAGCAAAGTACAAAAGCTACTTGTTTAATATTTTGTGTTAATACTTTTGGCATTGCTTGTATTCAAATTGGGGTGGGAGAGGAGATGCACTTGTTTCAAATAACATCACTTATTGTTTCAACTCTTTATTATTTAGCATATGACCTCACTAGTTTAAAATACTGTACTCACTGACAGAAAGGGACGTTATCATTATCCCTGCAACAATACATGCATTTATTAGCCTGTGGCTTTGTATGGGAGGATTTGTCCACTAACACCAGAATATATTTATGAAAGAAATATATATATATATAATTAGATGTACATCTACCACTGATGAATAGAGTGTATTCAATTCTAAATGTGAGCCACAGCTGATCAAATTTAGCCAACACAAAATGTCTCAGTCAATCATTACAAAGAAATAAGCCAAAATTGTATGCAATAGTAGCTGAATCACTCACAGCTCCGACTCCTTGATTAACAACACAACGAGCTGACAGGGCAGGCAAAACAAATATATAATGATCAGTGGGGTACTCACAATACAGACAGGTCATCACCAGTGGACACAGATGGGTCATCACCAGTGAACACAGATGGGTTATCACCAGTGAACAGTAGGCAATGCCAGGACAAGGACTAACACAGAGACACAGACTTAAATACAGGAAACACCATTTATACTAAGGGAAGGCACATCTAAGTAATCACAGATGCCAGAGAAAGAGACAGAGGATATAAGACATGAACACGACAGAAAATGATGCTAGATATTAAAGAAACACAAACCCTATAAATACTCCATCCATGTCATTATTCCTATTCTATCCACCTAAATGTGCCTCTCATTTGCCTCAGCACTAAGGGACACAGAGCCTTTTCTCACTCTGCTCCCCAACTCTGAAACACTCTTCCCACGGACATCTGTAATATTGACCCACTTCTGACCTTCAAATCACAACTCTTCAACCTTGGCTCTCGACGGAGGCAGTCGCTAGTCCTTTCCTCTCCCGTCCTCCCCCCCCCCCCTGCTGCCTGCAGCTCCTCAGCTAAGCACCTCGAACGCAAATTAAGATGGATTGGAGGTTTGGGCATTCGATTCTACGAACAAGATTTCTACAGAAGAAACGGCACAAGGGGAGCCAGTCCACCCTCACAGAGTGACGAAGAGGATACGCCATGGATTCCTGTGGGTGTGGATGGTGTGCGTCTCGCTCTCACACAGCACAGCTCTCTGTGCTATGCTCTGTGGTGGTAAAGAATCTGGATTATATTGGATTACGATGGTAGCACTTTGCTTTTTGGCGTTTGTGGAGCACTGGCCTATCGCAAAAGAGGGAGACCTCAGCAGGACTTAATACCTGGAGCACCCGACGTCTGGTCTGCGCGGTGACCTCGAGAAATCAGCTGTTTGCAAGCTTATCCAGAGGGTGAACAGATCACCCTCGGATTGGGACTCTGGACGCTGTACTGGTCAACATCTGAGGTCAGAGCTGGGATCAGTGGAAAAAGTCCCAAATTGGATCACTTGGAACAGAGTCGCCCTTACAGACTGAAGGCTACAGAAATTACAATGTGAGCCTGAAGTGAAAATATTTGTCAATTCTTATCTGACTCCCTTGGAAACAGCCTTGAAAAAGGCTGGATATCTAATTTCTCCTGAGATGTGCTTTACTGTGGACAAAACAGCTGCTCTCTTGTCTTGTCTGCTACCCCCCCCCCCCGGAGAACTTTTCTATGAGCGTTATCGGAGGCCGGCTGGTCAGACTGTCGCTATCTGGAATGTCTCATGGACAGAAACCTCCCTGCCTCAGTCTCAACATGCAACATGTAACTGTCTAAATGTAATGTGCTTATCGGTATAGTTTTTACTGTGTCATGCGGTGTCTTGGCAGACAAAATGTGATACTTTTTTTTTAATACCAACGCTGTGACCCTCATGGTACTTTCCTTTTTTTCACACCTTTGACCTTAATCCCGAAACGGATGAGAGAGGCCGCGCTGAAGAACATGTCATGTGTTCTGAATAAGCAGCAGCTTTACACACTCACCCCATCTTCAGGATGACTGTGCATACATAATCACGCTGTATTAGTGACAACTGGTGCAATGTTAATAAAAGCTCTTGAATCTTGAATCTTGAATCAAAACTCATCTGTTCAAGTTAGCCATTCTAACTTTAATTTATTGTTATTTTCTTCTTGGTTTAGTGTTTTTATAGCAATTTTATATTGTTTTATTTTGTGTTTTTAATGTTGTGAAGTGTCCTTGGGTGTCTTGAAAGGCACTACCAAATTAAATGCATTATTATTCAGAGTCAGAGTCAGAGAGAATTTATTGTCATTTGCACCGCATGTAGTACATGTGTTGAAAACGAGATTATGTACACAGGGTCCCAGTTACATCCAACAACAAATGCAAGAGAAAAACAATAATAACATCTAGGATTAACTAAGAGAGACATCAGCTAGTAATACACTAAGCCCTAATGTAGTAGAAAAACATCATTATAAACAGCAGCACGAACATGAGCAGATGGTCACAGATGAACGCAGCAACAAGAAACAGATCAGCATCAGCATGATGTGACATTTTGCAGTGTTTATTCTTATTATTTATTTATTCATGAGTCTGACAGCCTCAGGGTAGAAGCTGTTCCTCAGTCTAGTGGTTCTACATTTGATGCTCCTCAACCTCCGTCCCGAGGGGAGTGGTGCAAAGAGTGAGTGTGCTGGGTGAGTGAGGTCTTTCATGATGCAGGTGGCTCTTTTTCTGCATCTGGAGGTGTAAATGTCTGTGATGGTGGGGAGACTGACTCCCACAGACTTCTGTGCAGCCTTCACCACTCTTTGTAGAGCTTTCCTCTCTGCAACTGTGCAGCCTCCATGCCACACGTTGATGCTGGAGCACAGGACGCTCTCCACTGCACACCTGTAGAACGAGGTGAGGACTGAGCTTCTCAGACCGGCTCGTCTCAGCCGTCTGAGGAAGTAGAGTCTCTGATGACCTTTCTTGATCAGGCTGGTGGTGTTATTGCTCCAGCTGAGGTTATCATTCATGTGTACACCCAGGTATTTGTAGCTGGAGACCACCTCCACCGCAGATCCACCTATATACAGTGGGGTGTGGGTGTGTTTGTTCCTTCTGAAGTCCACAATCATCTCCTTCGTCTTCTTCACATTCATGTGAAGGTTATTCTCTTTGCACCAACTCTCCAGATGTTCCACCTCCTGTCTGTAGCTGGATTCATCATTATCTGTGATGCATCCCACCACAGCTGTATCATCTGCAAACTTAACAATATGACAGCCTGGATGTGTGGCTGTACAATCATATGTGAGCAGAGTAAACAGAAGAGGGCTCAGCACACATCCCTGAGGAGAGCCAGTGCTGAGGGTGATGGTGGAGGAGGAGAAGTTGTGGATCTTCACGGACTGTGGTCTGTTTGTTAAGAAGTCTAAGACCCAGTTACAAATAGAGGGGCTTAGTCCAAGTGTGGATAGTTTGTCTATCAGAGTTTGGGGGATCATGGTGTTGAAGGCAGATGTGAAGTCCACAAAGAGCAGACGCACGTATGAGTCCTTCTGATCCAGGTGGGTGAGAGCAGTGTGGACCACGGAGGAGATGGCGTCCTCTGTTGATCGGTTCTCACGGTATGCATATTGATGAGGGTCCTCGTTGATGTTGACGGCTGTCTTGATGTGGGACATGACCAGTTTCTCAAAACATTTAGCGACTATCGGGGTGAGGGCCACCGGTCTATAGTCATTCAGACCAGTCACTGTGGAGCTTTTTGGGACTGGGATGATGGTGGCAGTCTTCAGGCAGGTGGGAACTGACTCCAGTGCAAGTGAGGTGGTGAAGATGTCAGCCAGCACCTCACAGAGCTGGTCCGCACATTCCTTCAGAACTTTCCCTGGGATGTTGTCTGGACCCGTAGCTTTATGAGGGTTGATCCTTCTGAGACTGCCTCTCACTTCTGCTGCGGTCACTTTGAGGTGCTCCTCGTCTGGTGATGAGGTGAGTCTGGTGCTAGTTGGTCTGTTTGGATCATCAAAACGTGCATAAAACTTATTGAGGGCATCAGGCAGGGATGGGTCCCTGGGGCATTGTTTGCTTTTGCCCTTGTAGTCTGTTAAGCATTTGATGCCCTGCCACATGCTCCGTGGATCATGTGAGGTGAACTGTCCCTCGATCCTCTGTGCATACGCGGCTTTGGCCTTCTTTATGCCATCATCCAGTTCTCTCCTGCACTTTCTCAACTCCTCAGTGTCTTTAGACTTGAATGCAGTGTCCCTGGCTGCCAGCAGGGTGCGGACATCCTTATTTAGCCAGGGTTTTTGATTGGGGTAAAATTTAACACACTTTCTTATGGATACATTTTCAGCACATGTACTGATGTAACCCAGGACAGAGGAAGCATAAAGTTCCAGGTCAACTGAATTTCCATTCGTAGCTGCCTCTTTGAAGACAGACCAGTTTGTGTTTTCAAAGCAGTCTCTTAGCATGGGGGAACTATCTTGGCGCCACGATGTGATCACTCTTTGTTCTGGCATCGAACGTCGGAGTGGGGGTAGCTGTCTAGGGACCAATAACAGGGAGCGATGGTCGGAAGCCCCGAGCGGTGGGCGTGGCTTCGCCGTGTACGCCCCCTTCACATTCGTGTAGACCTGGTCTAATGTCTTATTTCCTCGTGTTTCTGTGAAAACGTGCTGATTGAAGGTTGGAAGGATGACACGTAAATCCACGTGATTGAAGTCCCCGGAAACAATGAAAAACCCCTCAGGATATTTACACTGCAGCGAGGTGAGTAAGTCATGAATTTCTTCCTGGGCGTCTTTAGCATTAGCATCGGGGGGTATGTAAACATTGCTTATTATTATCGCTGAATAGTCGCGGGGGAGGTAATGTGGCCTACATCTTATTGTTAAAAGCTCCACAGCAGCTGAGCAGATCCTGCTGATAACGGCACAGTTCGTGCACCAGTCTTTGTTAACGTAAATGCAGACGCCTCCACCTCGCGTTTTCCCCGTAGTCTCGATGCACCGGTCCGTTCTGAAAAATAGTTTATTATCCAACTCGTAAACAGAGTCAGGAGTGTCTTCATTGATCCATGTTTCCGTGAGACAAAGCACCGAACATCTCCTCATCTCCTCCGACGTTGTTACTCTCAGACGAAGCAGGTCCATCTTGTTGTCGAGCGAACGCACGTTGGACAGAAATAAAGCCGGCATCGGGGGTTTACCGGTTTTAGCGTCTGCTCGTAGTCTCGTCATGATTCCTGCTCGACAGCCACGCTTTTTCCCTCGAGAGCACCGTTTCCTCTTCTTTCCTCCGGAGCGCATCTGCTTCCAGAAAGATGANGGTTCCTGTAACTCTGTGGTGAAGCTGAAGGGGAGCAAGGGAAATGATCCTAGCTCCTGACCCCAAAACGAGTTAACTTTTATATTTTTGTTTTTGCAGTTATCCTTGGCGGAGTGCATGTTGGGAATCTGATGTGTCACAAGGGGTACATTTTGGTAAATGATTATAACTTTAAAGAAAATGAGATGATATTGTAGATTACAGTTAGCTATATGGTTGTGAAAACCTAATTAGTGGTGGCAATAGGCTGAGGTTTAGGAAACATCTGACACTAGTGTTCAGGTTAAAGGATGGTAAATTTAGATACAATTTCCAATTTAACAACCTAATAACTTTGGCGTGCAGACTGCAGAATTGAAACAAGGTGGAGTTTTGTTTCAAAAGGGGGTTAAGAGGTTGACAGATGTTTCTAAAAATAGAGAGGTTGAAATTGGTCCCTAGAAATAACTAATTAGAAATAACTAGATTGTAAATGTTTCCTAGAAACAACTAGGTTGAAAAAGATGGTAAATACATTTTAGTATACAAAGAATAATAAGGATAACTGATAAATTGGCGTTATAAACAAAATTCACTTGCGTCAATATTGAGGCGGCATCGGTCTTGAACGTTTTATTTTAAATAGGAAGACAACTTAGGAAAGGGTTAGTTTATTAGGTATACAGAGGTTTTAGATTATGAATGAACAAAATCGTCACTCATACAATATGAGGCATCTTAAAGGTGTATATGAGCAATTAACAACAATGTTAAAGCTGCAGTATGTAGCTTTTTTTATGAACATATTTCTTCACTCTGTCACTACCTCCTGACAGACTGATGTTAGCCAGGTAATCTCTGAAAAAAAAAAAAAAAAATATTGTCCCCTTGCTTCTCCAGGTGGTAAATAAGCATTTCTAAAAAGAAAAGGTGACCCACCATTTTCCAGCCAATAAAAACAGAGTTTGTAACCAGCCAATAAAAACAGAGCTTGAATTTGAATCAGCCAATAAAAACAGAGCTTGAATTTGAAATTTAACAGACCACAAGGGGGCAGAGCGGGATCAGAATGCTTTGCCTGTTGAAAATATTTCTAAGTTCTGCAGTTCTACAGAAACTGCATACTGTACCTTTAAAGGTTTATATGAGCAATTAACAATAATGTTTTTTTTTCTCTGTGAAATGTGTGTGAAGCAGGATGGGGGACGCCCCTTGGAAATGTTTCCTGGCCTGCAGGCTCAAACCACTCAAACCTGAAGTGGACCTGATCAAAGGATGGTTAGAAATATGATGGTTCTGTAGATTTATAGCAATTGACTTGACTAGACGACATGTGACTTATTGACTCAGGAAGAAGGTGTATAGAACCACAGGTGTACAATGTTTTGTGAATTATGCTCGGCCGCCGCATGCTATGTTATTTTATGTGTGTAATTTCTGCTATAAGCTGAGTGAAAAGGTACAGTATTTTTGTAAGTATGAACCACCTCAAAACTACTCATAATTAACCCTAATGAAGATTAAGCCTCTTCCAAACCCAACTAACATGCATGATTCATTCTTTGTACTACTGATTTATAATTTATTGGGTGTTGTTTGCTGTGGCACATTCTGTTTATTATAGGTGGTTCCTGGAAATGCTCCAGCTGAGGGGGTAAGGATGGAACTTTATTTTTGTTTTATTGCACATTTCTGGGTACAAATTTTAATATGGTTTGTGTCCTTTGTGGATTCGCATGTGGCTGTTTAAATTGGACTGCTGGTTAAATCTTTGTCCACAAAGTTCACAAGCAAATGGTTTGTGTCCTGTGTGGATTCTCATGTGGCTGTTTAAACTGGACTGATGGCTAAATCTTTGTCCACAAAGTTCACAACCAAATGGTTTGTGTCCTGTGTGGATCCTCATGTGTCTGTTTAAACTGGACTGATGTCTAAATCTTTGTCCACAAAGTTCACAACCAAATTGTTTGTGTCCTGTGTGGATTCTCATGTGGCTGTTTAAATTGGACTGTTGGCTAAATCTTTGTCCACAAAGTTCACAACCAAATTGTTTGTGTCCTTTGTGGATTCTCATGTGGCTGTTTAAATTGGACTGGTGGTTAAATCTTTGTCCACAAAGTTCACAACCAAATGGTTTGTGTCCTGTGTGGATCCTCATGTGTCTGTTTAAACTGGACTGATGTCTAAATCTTTGTCCACAAAGTTCACAACCAAATTGTTTGTGTCCTGTGTGGATTCTCATGTGTCTGTTTAAATTGGACTGTTGGCTAAATCTTTGTCCACAAAGTTCACAAGCAAATGGTTTGTGTCCTGTGTGGATTCTCATGTGGCTGTTTAAATTGGACTGGTGGTTAAATCTTTGTCCACAAAGTTCACAAGCAAATGGTTTGTGTCCTGCGTGGATTCTCATGTGGCTGTTTAAATTGGACTGTTGGCTAAATCTTTGTCCACAAAGTTCACAACCAAATGGTTTCTCTCGAGTGTGGATTCTCATGTGCCTCTTAAACGATGCTTTATGGCTAAATCTTTGGCCACAAAGTTCGCAAGCAAATGGTTTCTCACCTGTGTGAATTCTCATGTGCGTTTTTAAATGTGCATTTCTGGTAAATCTTTTGCCACATTCGTCACATTTGAATTGATTCAGTTTAGTCTCAACTTTACTGCATGTCTGTACATTTTTTTCCACTTTCAGACCTTTCTTAGTAACCAAGCAACTTGAAGACTTATGTCTTGAATTACTTTTCATGCGTCTCTGAAGAGACAAGTTGTTGTTGGTTATGGTAGTTGCTGTTGCTCTACCCTCATCTTCATTGGCTGCTGCTTCTGTCTGGTCAGCTGAGCTGCTCATTTGATGACATCCGTCTTCCTCTTGGTGTTGATAAAGATGTGACAGTAATGGTTAGCTTCATCGTCATCATCACTGACTTCGGTCTTTGAAGAGTTCACATTACCTTCCAAGGAATTCAGGTATTGGTTTCTTCGAGTTTCTGCTGCCCCACTGTCCTCTCTACCTGTGGCTGTTTCCATCTGGACAGTTGAGCTACTGAAAAGAAAAAGCTGTTCAGCTTACTTAATTTTATTGTGTACATCCGTCCCACACAATGCAAATAAATAAAACAGACATATTTTCCCTTTTTCCCTCAAACAGTTATAGCTTGTCAAATCAACATATTTTATTTACATAAGATTACTTAAAAATATTAAGTTGAAATTACAAACATTTTATCTGTTACTATAATGTAAATATATTATGTATTATCGAGAATGTTTTTTTTATGTTTCAACAACAATAATATAATGAATAACACCAGCTTATTTTTGATTGCCAGTATTACTCAATGGAATTGTGTTATGCAAACATGATGATATCATGTTAATGGTACACATGTTACAGCTTTAAATCCTACTTAATGTTGTAAAGTTATCTATACACCTTTCTAATGTAAAAAATGACATAAAAAACTGATCTTTGACAAGAAAGACAAAGAATGTGAGTGCTGCTGAACAATTAAGCTTTATTTAGATTAACATTTCTAAATCACACCATTTTGTATTTAACATCTTTTACATTCAAGAGACAACATTTTTAAATTGAGTGTTTGAAATACAATTTTTATGAACATGTTACGTTATTTAAGATTTGAAATGATATCAAAATACATATCAAGCTATATAAAATATAAGTTAAACATTATAAAACATTTTACTCTGATGCATGCTCAATAATCCAGGTAGAAAAATCTAAAAGAGCTAAGTCTGGTCCTCTGGACATTCAAAAAATAAATCAAAGCAAAAGAAAAAATGTAGAAACGTTTCGTCTTTCGTCCGAAAGACTTCCTCAGTCTGAGTTGCTGTATTCAGCTCAGTCTTATAAATAGCACCCTCTCACAGTGTTGCACAACCAGTTGGCTGATGACAGCCTGAAACCAGTTGCTCACATGATCAAGGAGGGCCATCAGCCTAACAATGGATCATTAGCACCCTGATGGTTGTTTGCTATTCACAGAGGGCTGAGTGATACTAGCAATAACAGCATTGTAAGAGGGAGACAGTTGAACCCGGAGGCCTCCACCCCTGTTTAATGATGGACGGTTTCTTTTCACAAAGATGGCCTCCTTTACTCCTCTCTCAAACCATCGTTCCTCTCTATCAAGGATGTGAACATCTTCATCCTTGAAAGAGTGACCGCTGGCCTGGAGATGAGTGTAGACCGCAGAGTCCTGACCTGATGATGTTGATCTTCTGTGCTGGGCCATCCTTTTGGCCAGTGGCTGTTTAGTTTCCCCGATATAAGACTGATCACAGCCCTCCTGACACTGAACAGCATACACAATATTACTCTGTTTGTGCCGGGGGACTGGATCTTTGGGATGAACCAGTCTTTGCCGTAATGTATTTTGGGGTTTAAAAGCCACTGGGACGTTGTGTTTAGAAAATAAACGTCTCAATGTCTCTGAAACTCCCGCAACATACGGAATGACCACTGGTCTGGGTCTGGGTTCCTTCTTTTCACCTGATGGCTGGCTGGAGTCCTGTTTGGGTTTCTTCTCTGCTTTCAGGAAGGCCCAGTTAGGATATCCACATTTCTCTAGAGCCTGTTTTGTGTGTGATTTCTCCTTCTGTCTGGCTCCTGAGTTAGTGGGGACGCTGTCTGCTCTGTGGTACAGAGTCCTGATGACTCCTAACTTGTGCTCCAGAGGGTGATGGGAGTCAAACTGTAAATACTGGTCTGTGTGGGTGGGTTTGCGGTACACCTCAGTTTGCAAATTTCCTCTATCAGAAACTGAGACCTCACAGTCCAAGAAAGCCAACCTGCCATTTTTTACATCTTCTCGTGTGAACTTGATATATTTATCCACAGAGTTGATGTGATCAGTGAAATGTTGGACTTCCTGAGATTTAATTTTAACCCAGGTGTCATCAACATACCTGAACCAATGACTTGGTGGTCTCCCTGAAAAGGACGTCAAGGCTTTCTTTTCTACCTCCTCCATGTACAGGTTGGCAACAATAGTCCTTTTCAGGGAGGCCAAAGACTCTGCAAAGGAAAAAGAAATTCATATAAGAGTTTCGTTTAGTAAGTCGGAGACTAAAAGCATTATTAAAAGAAGAATTAGGGAGAAATGGCAAAAACAGTGGGAAGAGGATGTCAAAGGCAGATGGCTCTATAGGATTCAAAGGCAGGTTGGAGACGATAGGAGAGGTGTTGGAAGAAATAGGTTGCAGGAAAGGATACTGTCTAGACTACGGTTGGGTCATTCAGGACTTAATGCAACATTACATATAATGGGGAAACATGACACAGGAAGGTGTGAGTTTTGTGGGGAAAATGAAACTGTAGAACATGTAATGTCAGTTTGTAGGAAATATCAGAAGGAAAGAACAGAAATGATAAGGAGTCTTGAACGAGAAAAAGAACAGTATGATCTGGTAAAGTTATTAGGAAAAAGATTTTTTGATGCAAGTGTTAAGATTATTTTCCGTTATCTAATAGTAACTGGGTTGATTAAAAGAATATAGTTTTTTTTTTTTTTGCTTGCTAGTCCTGATTCACACTCCTTACTGGTGGTGGCGGTAATGCACCAAATGTTGTTTGCCAACCGCCATTAAAAAACCAAGAAGAAGAAGAAGATCAGATTCCAGGCTGATGCTGATGACTCCTGCAGAGGTGACTGCTAGAGAGTGGCATGCAGAGCGCAGTTTACTGGTTTCACGTTCGAGAAGGCTGGCCTGCTACTGTTTCAGTTTTGATTTATTTTTACTTTAAGTTTTTGGAAGGGTTTTAACTAATTTTTAAGTGTTAAGATACTTAGACGTCTCCCACTTCTAGTGTGGTCATTTTTTTAAATGATGTTTTAAATTGTGACTTTTTAACAGTGGTGTCAAAAGTATTCACATTCATTACTCAAGTAGAAGTATAGATACGGGATTTAAAAATACTTCTGTAGAAGTAGAAGTATCAACTCTAGCTTTTTACTCAAGTAAAAGTAAAAAAGTACTGGTTTCAAAACTACTTAAAAGTATAAAAGTAAAAGTAGCGTAAGAAAAAGCAACAACAAAGACAAATGCTTAGGCTGCACCACACATACTATTGTATACAACCCCACCTCCCCCACAAAAATCATTTTTTTAGACTAGATTATATTATATTGTTAATGTTGAAAAACTAGGGGTGCACTAAGCTACCTGTCTTAACTGCATATATGCCCATTGAAAATAGACACATTTAAATGCAAATTTAAATATATTAAAATAACCATATAGGGGTATTATTGTACTGTATATATTATATAGCTTGGTACAGTGGAGTGAAGCAGAACCCGGTTAAATTACATTTCCAATGCAACCGGGTTCTGCTTAACTCCACTGTACCAAGCCAGCTCAAGCAACCCCTCCACTCTGCGTTGTGTAGTTTTTCAAGGAAGACAAGGGGCTTCTGGATGATCAGACAGTTTGTTTCCTGAATGAGAACACATCAGGGTTTGAATCAGTGCAACAGCTCAGCTTCGTTCAGCACACTACAACAGAGCATTATGTTAGCTTATTCTTTTACTCAGCAGTGTTGTCTAACATTAACAAACTTAAAAGTACAAGAATTGGTGCCAGGCACATATCTAATAAATATTCATTGCACATAATTCATCTGAGTAGATAAGAATTATGTTTTAGAAAAGAAAAGGAGTTTCTACTTTGGTCCAAATTTTTCCTGCAGGTGGCGGTAAAACAACGGCTGCTAATAAAACCCACGAAGAAGAAATCCGCTCTGGAAGCTGGAGTAAAAGAAACAGAGAAAACGTTGCGTTTGATTCCGGTTCTGTTGTGTCTCTGGTCTGTTTTGTATTGGTTAACTGGACCCGAGTTCGGACTCGGTTGGACTCTGGGTTCGTGTCCTCTGGACCCATTTTGTCTCCGAGTTTCAACGGAGCAAAATAATGGAAGCTAACAAGGTGAGCTTTCCCCTCTTTTTGGTAAAAGTTATTCTTCTCGGGCTGCCTGTGCAACTGTTTCTCCTTGTTGTGAGTGACACCGGCTTCATAAAGCATGTGTCGCAAACCCGCGCGTGCATCAAACATAAAGCAGCGCTGTCATCTCGCAAAACCACAATATGAAGCTTCCTTGCGACAGTTATTTTTTATTCTTATTTATCACGATAGAGACGATAGAAGGAAAGTTGCACGATAGACACATTTCTATCGTCCCCACCATATATATCGTCCTATCGCACAGCCCTAATATACATATATATATATACTGTATAC
>JBBPBX010065783.1:0-13986 GCA_038048925.1 Garcialebias charrua | reverse complement strand
CATAGGTATGGTTTGAGTTGTTTTGCTGTTTGGGAAAACCCCTGTCAGTTTGAATCAGTCTGAATTTCTTTTTTTAGTGTATTCTAATGAGGTTTCTGGATGTCATTTGAAAGAGTAACCCTCAAAGCACATTTAAATACTGTATCGGGATTTCACAGCTGTTAATGGAAATGGAGTTGCTACTACAGAGGAAGGACCAAAGATGTGAGGCTTTTCTGCTCTAAATCATTGTTAGTTGTTGGCACTTCTCAGAATAGTGCTTCAAAACATTCTTTAGCAATACATGTTTTAAGGTTTCCTTCAATAAACCCTTGGATAATGTAGTTATTAAAATTATTTGGACAAAATCCAAAATGCTGCGAATTTTTAAACCAATCCACTGCGACTTAATCCTTGGTTAGTGACGAGTCACAGTTACATGGTTGAGATAAACAAAAGTAGAAAGTTATGGTATGAGACAAACATTTTACTTCCTCTGTGTCAGAGTTCCAGTTACAATATGTGGATGCTGCCACCAATGAACAATTGGCTACGCATGTATAAAATGTTGAAGGGAACATGAGGGAGACCATATATTGTGTCTTTAAACACATATAGTGCCACCCAGATGTAACTAAAGGATTTTAACAGGGGTCAGTATTAAGCTGACCTCTTTATCCTTAATTAATCTACTTATTCAGATTGAATAGTAATTTCACGGATTCTTTTCTTTTTCAGTTTACCCAATATTTCTGTGATCTTTATGATGGATAAATAAACAAGCCCATTAAGTGACAGAGACGTTAACTTAGTTGGTATGCCAAAGACACTACCATTTATTTAAGATAAATCACTAAATTAACACCATTACACTTGATTGACATGATTTCACTTTCTTTCAAATTAATACGTCAGCACAGTTAAATTTAACACAACAGACTTCAATACTGGATGTTAAACATATTTAGTCTGAGGGCTCTTTAGCTTAAAATAGTTTCCAGCTTAGAATTGAGGGAAAAAGATAGGAGGAAGATGGAGAGATGAATTGGGAGGTTAAGAGAGGAAGTTTATCTTGCATTTATGAAACCAGATGACACTCTTCCATACGCGTCCAGCTAAGATATCATCACACCTCCAGCAAGCAAACAGCTGCTCCTTTACCTTAAGACGTCCGCCTTGGTTCTGGTAAAGAGCTGTGATCAGCCTTGGACTGACGAGTCGTCGGTCCCGCAAGTCCAAGCTGGACTCCACACGTGTTTACCTTGTCGGTGTCGGTGATACTTGCTTTCGTCGGCAGAAGCCGTGGCAGTCGTGGTTTTTTGGCTCAAGATAACTTATTCCAGAAAGGGATTTAATTCAAAGTTCTGAGCTTGTACGCTCGGTTCAAGTGGACTCATAACAGCATGTTATCAGTCCCAGCTGGATGACGAGTCCTTAGCGTGTGACATGAGTTCACCCAGCTCTTTGGGAAAGGTTCACATCTCTTTGAAGTTCCCAGAAACTCTTAGGAACCTTCTCGTTCCTTCAAAACTCTTGCAGACTCTGAAGCGTTCATGCAAACAAAAACTTAAAAAAGATCAAAGAGATGAGAGAGACTTGTGTCTTTTTCATTGGTCCGTGGACCAGTCGAGCAATTCACTTGCCGTTATCACGACCCAAGGTTACAGCCAGAGCAGAGGGAGATTTGTTTAGGAAAAGACAGAGAAGCTGGAGTCGTTCTCATAAAACAACAGATTAACTGTCTTCTGCCTTTCTAAACAAAGCGGCCGGGTCTCTGTGACCCGAGACTTCAACTTTAACACAGCAGTGAACACAGTAATACTCCATATTAAAAGAATAACAGCATATAACATATATCATGAAAATGACAAAAGTTATTCTTTTGATTACATCAGAATAAAATCAAAGATAGAAATAGTCTCTTTTGGTGACTATGTTACTAATTTGTAGTAATGTCTTGCTTTACTGAGAGGTCAGTAAAGGTCATCTCTGGAACAGTTCAAAAACACACAGGCGTATCAAAGTGGACATGGTCATGCCCACTACAATGTCAAATCACAACTTACAACTTTATACTGGGATCATGATCATTCTGGTCCGATTAGGATTAGCCACATTTTTATTTCTCAGCCATGTTTTAAGTAAAGCTTGCCTTCTGTACGCTTACCTAATTTATTTGATCATTTACGTGATAACTTCATTATGTGTGCAGTCAAATACAACCATTACTGGATGTTTTTGGACAATGGCTGAAAGCAATGCAAGTAAAAAATTAAAGACTTTGAGACAACATATAAATTTATGGACAGTTTGTCAGAGTTATACTAAAATGGTAAAACGATAGGGGAATTGATTAGTTTTCATGTATAAAAGCAACTTTGGTCTAAAAATCCACAAACACAATTTAAGGTGTATAGAACAATCTAAAATCTCACTCATAAAAAGGATTTTCTTTTCTTCATTATTGGTTCTTTTAACACAAGACTACTACAGCTTGAATCTTTTTTAAATTACCCTAAAATGTGTCAAAAAAATCTGTATCAGCTCAAGAATATATGGTTAAACTTCATAAGAAAACATAAGAAAACATTTTTTAGTACCATTACACCAATACGACAGACGTTAACTCATAACTTGTATGTTCAGTGAAAAGGAATGATTGTTTAGAAGCGGGAAACAACTGGTTGGAAGATATTTTATTTTCTGCTACAAGATAAATTTATCAAAGAGCCTAAAGGGCAGGAATAATGTTAGATGTTATCACTCTTTGGGCTGAGAAACATCACCTCTGTTTAGAGAAAAGTCAGATTTAGCTGGAAAAGCCAGGGATGTTTCATCTCTTGGCCTCGGTGGTTTATAAGGTGACCGGTTTTATTACACAACGTTGTTTCTACATTATCTCCATAATCAATAGCTCTGATGATAATCGTATGGTGTGGCTTTTTCACCAAAGTTATGCAGCAGTAAAAGAAGGCAAAGGGGAAACTAACTCTGAAAGAACATTTGTACTGAAATACTTTGACTAAATGAGAATGTCAGTGCAATTTATTAGCGCAGCTGCAGCCTCAATCACGGAAACAAATGGGGAAGTCTTAATCTGTATGCCATTATTTTGACAACAGTCATTTGTAGAGAAATCAGCAATGAGCACATTTTAGGATTCCAAAGGCATTTGGCATTGTAAATGAGTTTAGGATATTTAGATGGATCTTGCATTAAAAAACACAATAAATCCCATTCTTTGCAGGCAGTCTGAGCAAATAGATTTTTTAATCACATACGTTATTTGCTGATGTAAATCTGGATTTATATTTATCTGAGAAATTAATGAAAACCAATGCCAGATGACTAATTATTTTCCAAAATGCACAATATTTCCTAATCAGTCTTAGCTTTTACTGTCAAAACCATTAGAAGTTATGAAAAGAAAACAGCTTCAGTCTCGTTTCAAAATGAGGTGACCAATGAGGCCTCCTAACCTCTGGTCAAAGTTATTTGCCCATTGCTTTTATTCTCCATCTTAGCTGGAACAGAGTCTCTCTTTTTATCTCGCATTTGCTGAGAAATCTAGACAGGGCTATTGCATTTCTTCTCCTGGGTCCCCCATAATATGAGAAATTACTATTTCAATTTTCCACCACAGCAAAAACACAGCCTTTTTTGTGATGATAAGGCAGGAACAGTTGAAAAATAAGATGGATTTGGTAAAACAGTCAATGTTGGCATCACAGATTGAGAAGAACTATTGGTTTTAAAGGTTCATAAAAAGAAAATATGGTGATAAAAAGCTGTTGAAGGTGAGATGAGGAAGTGGTTTCTAAGTTAGAAACCACAACAAGAATAGAGCTGCTTGTTTTGGCATGACTCCACTGTCACTGGTGTGTTGAAAAGGTTAATTACTGAAAGGAAATCTAAAATTATAAAACACAAATAGAAACAAAATAAAAATTTAAATAAACTTTAGCAATGCTTTAACCATATAGAACTGCTATCACAGAAAAGACATACAGGAACGTTTTGTTGTTGTAGCACTGGTATGCAGATTAAATTATTCATCTTGGGGTTAATAAAAGGGTGTGCTCTAAATGGGCAGAGATTTGTGGGTACAAAGAGACCTGTGGCATAGTTTATTTGAATAGCCACATTTTGTTAACTTTTCCCTATTTTGGTCTTTTAGATAGGTTTTTGGTTGTATTTGTATTTGTTTCTACTTCTTGCTACTTCGCTACATCTGGCTCATTCATTTTTCTGCATTTTGATAGCGTTTAGCTATTTCTAGCTCTTAGCTAGCTTTTTGGTGATTTTGCTAGGGTTTCAACATACTGTACAGTATTTGGACGTTAGCTAGCAGTTTCCTGCTTTATAATAATAATAATAATAATGAATTCAATTTATAACGCACTTTTCATTAATGAAAATCTCAAAGTTCTACAAAGTGCAACAGAATTAAATGTCAATAAAACAAGTAAAATCAATAACAGTATCAACTAAGATCAAAGATAGAATCATGAGGAGGCAGAGTATGCTTGGTTAAAAAGAAAGGTCTTCAAGCCGCTCTTAAAGTCAACCAGTGACTGTGGAGCTCTTAGGCAGTCAGGAAGAGAGTTCCACAGGCGGGGGGCAGCCACACTGAAAGCCCGGTCTCCCATGGTCCTTAATTTGGTTCTCGGAATGTGAAGGAGATTACTGTTCTGTGACCGCAGCGACCGGGTGGATGAGTATGGAATAAGAATATCCTTCAGATAATCTGGTGAAGCTCCATGTAAGCATTGATGTGTAATGAGAGCAGTTTTGTACTGAATTCTGTAGGCGACAGGAAGCCAATGAAGGTTATGGAGAATGGGCGTAATATGTTCAAATTTACGAACTCTCAACAAGATCCTTGCTGCACTGTTTTGAATATATTGAAGTTTCTGAAGGTTTTTGCCAGGGATTCCAATAAACAGGGAGTTGCAGTAGTCGAGCCTGGAGGAGACAAAAGCATGGACGAGCTTCTCAGCATCAGAAAAAGTTAGGGATGGGCGAAGTCTGGAGATGTTTCGAAGATGGAAGAAGCAGGTTTTAAACAGAAGCTTAATGTGATTTTCAAATGTAAGATTGGAGTCCATTTTTATTCCAAGATTTGTAACAGAGGTGGAGAGGGGGATGTCTTGTCCAGAAAAGGAAATTGTTGTTATAGTTGATGTTTGTACCTGGTGAGGGGTGCCAATCAGTATGGCCTCAGTCTTGGAGCAGTTTAATTGAAGAAAGTTCTGATTCATCCATGTCCTAATTGCCTCCAGGCAGGCAGAGAGGGCAGAGTGAAGATGGAGATGACAAGGTGGAAGATGAGGATGCTAGCATTTCTCTACTTCTGAAACTAAGCTAGCCTTTTATTGCTTTTGGAGTATGCTGTATGTGGGAATCAGTCATTTTTGTGGCTCCTCAGATTGAAGCAATCATTTGGGTGAAGGATGAAATGTCTCAGCAAACAAAGAAACCATCCAGATGACCTGACTGAACATTGTTGAATGTTTATAAATCATTCACACTATTGAGATCCATTTTTCTTTTAAACGTTTTTTAGCACGTAACCGTTCCACATTTTTTGTGCTATTTCAACAATTCATATATCAAAATGTTTAGCTCATTCAGACCATACTTAACAGTAGGGGGTTCCCTTGACCATTCCAGCTATGACTTTTGGGGATTGTGCAATGTTTACTTTTCAAAATATTTAGCTTTTTCCTGCCATGTTTTTTTTAATGGAGTTTTCTTCAGATCCTTCAAAACTTTAGTGCTGTTTAAAACCTTTTACTGCTTGTTCCAGCTGATACTTTCAGCTTCTTTCTCCCAATTTCTGCTTTATTCAGCTATTTTTCTGTTCCATCTAGTTTCCTTCTAATTTCAACTTTTTTTTAAGCATACTTATGCTAATTTCAACGTTTTCATGAGAAGGTGCTGTTTATAAGACTGAGCTGAATACAGCTCCTCAGACTGAAGAAATCTTTCGGATGAAAGACGAAATATTTCTACAATTTTTTTTGTTTTGTTATGTTTTGTTTTTTGAATGTCCAGAGGACCAGAATTAACTTTTTTGATATATTTTTTTTGCTTCGTTCAGCCTTTTTGTGCAAAATTCAGCTTTTTCTGATTTTTCAGCTACTTTTAAGGTATTGTCTGCTAATTATTGCCCTTTCTCTGCTATTGATTTTAAAGGTGGTGTGACATCATCTTACAAATTTGCATAAAATGATAGAAGATATATATCTTGTATCATTCAACTATGTTCGTTTTTGCAAACAAAATAATAAATTAATGAAAATTCCTTTGAAATTGAGTTTAAAATTAAAAACCGCATTTCTCTTGGAAAAATCCGACTACACGCGAATGCAACATTTGTGACGTTGCGAGGAGAAGTCTTTAGAACGCCCCACAGGGGCGGCCGGCCAATAGGGGGCGCTCGGGCGCCGCTCCCCCACTGGAACTCCCACTGGAACTTCTAGACTTTAAAAAAAAAGAAATTATAAAATAAAAATAATTCGAAATATATGTATATATGATTATAGTTGTGCAGGATAAATATTTGATAGGTAATGATGAATTATACTGTACTGTATTCTTTGTTTCAAAAAATGTTTTCTGATTTGTGACGTAGGCTATTTCCGGTCCCCTGCGGGCGCATGACTCTTATCCGTAGACTCTCGTTATCAATCGCACATGCGCATTTATCCCACAACGCTGCAAAACAATGGAAAGTTGCTGGGCGCATATTTGAGCGCCCTGGACTACGTACAATGTCAGAGTCAGAGTCAGAGAGTCTTTATTGTCATTTGCACCGCATGTAGTACATGTGATGAAATGAGATTATGTACACAGGGTCCCAGTTACATCCAACAACAAAATGTAAGAGAAAAACAGTAATAACATATAGGATATGAACTAAGAAAAACATCCAACTAGAAATACACTAAGCCCTAGAGCAGACCTGCTCATTACGTCGATCGCGATCGACCGGTCGATCGCGGAGGCATTACTGGTCGATCGCAGCGTGACATTATTATTATTTTTTTTTTTCCCACAGCGTGACATTAAAAAATTGTCAGCCAATGAAACATCCCGTTACTTGATTGACATGCAGGGCAACCAATCAGATGACAACTGAAAACATCCCGCCCCTTGATTGACATTCACGGCAACCAATCAGATGAGAGCTTTAGGTCACGCTCATGCAGCTTCTAAAAACAATGGCGCGAAGGTGGAAGTTGAACGCAGCAAAACATACTAAGCGAAAACAATCAGATTTCGGACTGTTCATGGAAAATACGACATCGACTTCCCACCGAAAAGCCAGCTGAGAAAGAGAAAGGTGGAGGAACTAAAATCCCTGTTCGGACAGCAGCAACTTCAAAAGCGAAACGCCGCCACCATCTTCCGGGTGAGTGACGCTGTGATGTTTCTCTGCACGCTTAAACATACTGGTTGGGAGCTGACGTGGCTTTATTATTAAAATCATACGAGACACTTTTCATACAGAATAACCTCCTTGACTACTCTCTGTTCTCTGCACGTTTCCCTGTCCCGCAGCGCGAGCGTTTGCATAACACACTTTCGCGCTGCGTTCAGGGACAGTCGGTAAAATACCACGCTGTAAATCTCTCCGTACCAAAAGAGACATTTTTATGCCTTTGTTCACTAAATTAAACGTGTCCGGAGCCATAACAACCTGCCACAACTGTGGTTATCAACTGGTGGCCTGTGGACCACTTTAGATTTGCTGGAGGGGGCTTTTAGAAATGACATTTATTAAAGTAAAAAATATCTAATGATTTTTTTTTTACATTTATTAAAGTAAAAGACCAGATTCTTATAAAGAAGGGGGTGGGGATCAGTTTCATTTCATTTATTCATTTGTATAGCACTTTACACAACCACGGTGATGGTGACTAAAGTGCTTAACAAAAAACAGTGCAGTACAGTAAAAGACAACAGATTAAAAATCAAGAAAACACAACATAATAGCAAAAATAAAACCAGAAATGTCACCACATATTTAATTACTAAAAGCCAGTTGGAATAAAAAAGTCTTAAGCTTCGATTTAAAAAGGCCAAGTTCAGTAATCTGACGTAGCTCAAGCGGGAGCGTATTACGGTCGACCAGGTGCCCATGAGCACCACGTTGGTGACCCCGGATTTATTACATGTGTTGTGCAATATTTGCTTATTCAGTTATGCAAGGTACATCAACATAGGTACATTGTACATAAAAAGAATCCTTAATACATTTGAAGATAATTATATGTTTTGCATTTTTGTATTGGGTAGATCTTTTGGACTTGTTTTTTTTATAAGTAGCTCGCATGCTGAAAAAGTGTGAGCACCCCTGGTCTAAATCATATTGAGCTCATGCTCAAATTTCCAGGTTTTTAATTACATTACTGAAGTGTGGATGATAAAGAGAGCCCAAGACATGGTCCATGACAGATCAAATAACTTTAGAAGAACTGAAACATTAAACTGTATTCTACATTTGTACATATATGTCAATAAACATAGTGGTAAATAAATTAATAAAAATCTATACCTATTAATGAGGAAAGCACTGTAGCTTTCCAACAATGTTCAGTCAGGTCATCTGGATGGTTTCTTTTTTTGTGCTGAGATGTTTCACCCTCCATCTGATGTTTAGAAGACCTGACTGACATTGTTGGATTTTGTACATGTATTATTGAACATGAACTTTAGTGTTTTGAACCAGTGACTGTCGATGAGGGAGAGGGCGGGCACCGGAGGAGAGGGCATGCACCAGTGGCCATCTTAGCACCAACATAACTTTTTTTTTTTTCACTTTGGAGTAGGTGGTTGGTGAAGAAGCAATTTGGTTTGGTGTTTCCTCAGACTGATTAAGCCCTTCGGATGTAGGGCGAAACATCTCGGCACAAAAAAGAAACCACCCAGATGACTTGACGCAACATTGTTGGATTGTGGATTTTTGAGCATGGACTTTGGTGTTTTGAACCAGTTTGACATCACTGTAGCTTTCATACAATTTATTAATTAATTATTTTGTTATTAGGACCAATCACTTATTTCTCACAAATGTATTTTTGATATCACACTTTGAAATGTTTGATCATTTCTACATCAGTTAATTATTATAAAGCTTTATTCATTGTATATGTATATGCACACACGTATGCACAAATACCTATGCAAGTCTTTAACTGACTTTGTGTATGGTTACAAGTGATACACTTTTGTTACTTTGAACCGACACATTCTTATTCCCTTATTTATTAAATATTGTCCATAATAGACCATGTTGCATCATGACACTAGTCAATACTTACAGAACTTTCAGTATTTGATTCCAAAAACATAAAAAATAACAACAAGCTGGACTGGACTGACCACACTGCTGCCCTCTACAAGAAAAGACTGAGCAGATTGCATCTACTGAGGAGACTCAGGTCCTTCGGTGTGCGGGGGACTCTTCTCAAGACCTTCTTTGATGCTGTGGTGGCATCAGCCATCTTCTATGGAGTGGTCTGTTGGGGTAGCAGCATCTCCACTGCTGACAGGAAGAGACTGAACAAGATCCTTAGGAAATCCAGCTCTGTCCTGGGGTGTCATGTTGACCCAGTGGAGGTGGTGGCCGACAGGAGAATGAGGACCAAGCTTCAGCGAATGCTGGAGTTCCCGTCCCACCCCATGCACCACTCTCTGACAGCCCTGAGCAGCTCCTTTAGTGCCCGGCTGCGGCACCCTAAGTGCGTGAAGGAAAGATACCGCAGGTCTTTCCTTCCGGCTGCCATCAGACTGTACAACACGCGCTGCTCTTAGTAGCTCTTAGTAGCTATATTTCGTTTTATACTGTTTCAGTGTTTTTTTTGTACTAATTTGTATTATTTATGTATATAGAGATTTTTTAACATTTTCTGAACTGGTCCTGCTCTGTCCTCTATGCTGCTGTGGCAATGTAAATTTCCCCACTGTGGGATTAATAAAGGCATCTTATCTTATCTTATCTTATCTTATCTTAAAGGTTTCATGAACTGTGGTCATGAAATTGTGACAGATGTGCCAGTAAAACGACATGTTTTAAGCAGGTCCTAATTATACCAGGTTTTTAGTTCAAATACTGCAATAATTTTTTTTGATTTTGTTACAAACAATATTCTTTTTAGCATTAACCAAGGGTATAGAACTCTGAAACATTTCCCAAGACTCTTAAGTAGATTTTGCCATGCTGAGCACACCATTTTGACTTTTAATGAGTTCCTTTTTTTGTATCTACTGCCAACCTTCATGACTCATTTATATTCCAATGTTGTTGGATAGCTTGTATCCATTTTAGGTAGTTCAAATTGTCTTTTTTACTTCAGGCACATTCTAAATCACTGTGATTACTTGAAGAACTAATGTTAAGATGGGATAAGTCAATTCACAAGTTGTTTCAACTATAAGATTGTTGACCTTTCAAAAATCCATTTCATGGTCATGTAAGGATATTATACCCTAGTCAGTTTTACTGACGGTACAATATTCTAAATGAAAGATTTGAGTAGATCTTATCTGACACAAACTTATCATCAATTTAATTAAACGAGTTCTCTCTTTTCAGGATTTAACCAATAAATTGTGACCAGACGAAATGTAATTCACAGGAAACGTTAAACTTATGTTGGAACAGCAGGACTGGACCATTTATTTAACATAATCAATAAATTACATCAACACGCATAAGGATTGGCTCTGATTAAACTTCATATAACTTAACTGTAGATAGATTCAAACTTAGGACAACAGAACAGCAAAAGAATGACATTTTTTACTTATTCTGCAGGCAGGTTTAACTTAGTTGCTGGCAAATAGTTTAAGGAGAAAAGTTTAAATTGAGGAGGAAGAGAGGAGGAAGGAAGTTTTCATGACTCAGGGAAGGGATGAGATTCAACCAGAATGACACTTTCATGCGACTCTTCGGCTAAACCACAGGTACACTGGTAACATTGACGACTTTTTACCTGGCCAGACGGTCAGTCAAGAACGGAACTTCCTTGATGTCCGAGAGAGAGGCAGTGGCCCAGAGGTTACCGTTCAGCGTCTCCTGCGTCCGCTCTGAATGGCAGAAAAGCGGCAGGTCCTGGTTGGTTTTTCAGAATAAAAGTGTTCTTAGATGGGAACACTTCTTGGGATGGAGCTTATTGCTCTGGAGCGGACTCATAGCCAGCAGTGCTATGAACCCCAACTGAATGACGTGTCATTAGCGTCAAAACAGTTCTTAGACGAAGACTCACATCCTAGTCTCGTCCGCAGACTCAAGGAAAACAGGAAGTCAGAGCTCTTTTAAGGCTAACTTGACCTAGAAAGACGTAGCTCTCTCTGATTGGTCTGTGTGAGCCATGAGCCACTGAGAGCAACAGAGTGGAGGCATAAGTTAGGTTAAAATGTCAGAAAGATAAGAAGTTTAGTTTTAAGACGCCAGTATACATGATAAAAGCTGATTAAAACTGTCTTAACTTCATTAACAACACTGTTGATCTGTTGGTTTGATTATGACAAACGTCATTACAGCATCACATATGAAACCTACTATGATAATAGCAAAAACAGACATCATTAACCTTGATTATTTAAGGACAAAACGAAATGTCTCTTGTTGTCCTGTTTTCAAACTAAATGAAAAAGATAAAGTGTTCCTTTTATCTTCACATGCAAGTTCGAGAGGAGAAATCCTTCATGTACCACATTTTGAGGAAATGTCCAGTTTGAATTAAATAGTCCTTGACTATCAAACATTAAATGCACTAATGATTGTACAAATAACACGTTATTCATTGATGACATTTGAATTAACACAAATTAAAAGAAGTCTCTGGATGACTTAATTTATGATGTTTGATTCAAATTAAAGTAATAAAAGTACTATTGTCCCTTCAGGAATAACTCCCAAAAAGTTCATTACTGAGAACGATCAGAGACGTGCTTCAAACTCAAGGTTATATCACTACAGTCACATTGTTTTCTACAGCTCACTGTGTGGTTTGTGTCGAAAAATGACTTTCACTGTAATATAGACTTTAATTTTCTATATTGTTAGTATCCACTTTAGTAAAACAATTAAAGGCGTAAGATGTGCAAAAGTATCTGGTGCAATCTTTAAAGTCGGAATAGTTCAAATTCAAGCTACATATTCATAACACTTGCATTTTTTTTAGCCCACAGTCATTATGATTGCTCATGTCTGCACCATTTTCATCCAATGATTAATTAATTTCTTTTTTTGTTTCTTTTTTTAAATGAAAAAATACATGAATAAATAAATACAAATAAAATAAATAATTAAATCAAATAATAGAAGGCGAACAACATTGTATGTGTGCCCTATTATTAGTAGGAGAGCAATCTGGAAAATAAAGAAGTAGTGGCATCTTAAAACTTTATGTGCATTGACACACACACACACACGCACGCACGCACGGACACACACGCACACACACACACGAAAATAAATTATATATTTAATATTCTAAAAACTATATATTCGGTATGTATAGACTGGCATTTCCATCCATCCTTTATCTTCAACTTGTTCCTAAGTCAGGTCGTGGGGGCAGCAAGTTGAGCAGGGAGGTCCAGACATCTCTTTCCACAGCCACCTCTTCTGGGAGGACTCCAAGGTGTTCCCAGGCCAACTGAGAGACATAGTCTATCCAGCTTGTCCTGGGTCTTTCCTGGGGTCTCTTCAGAGTTGGACATCCTCAACGCACCTCCCATGGGAGGCGCCCAGCAAGCATCCTTACCAGATGCCCAAACCACTGATGTGGAGGAGAAGTGTTTCTTCTCCAAGCCTCTTCCAGATAACTAAACTCCTCACCCTGTCTCTGAAAGAAAGTCCAGCTTCTCTACGGAGGAAATATTTCAAGGTCAAGGTGTCTTTATTGTCATTCACATCACATGTAGTACATGAGGTGGAATGAAACTTTCCACAGGGTCCCAGTTACATCCAACAAAAATATACATTGTAAAGAAAAAACGTAATAAGATCTTACATGTGAACTAAAAAATACACTAAACTAAGAATATACCGTACTAGTGACGATTCTCAGTCATAAACTAATAATATACTAAGCACTAGTACAAAACAATGCAGCTGCATGAACATGAGTCTGTGTGAACATACACAGTAAAAAAAAAAATCCGTAAAAAAAACGGAAAATGTCCTGGTAATTTTCTGCCAGTACATTCTCCGTTTTTTTACAGATATTTCCGTAAACCCTAAAACTGATTTTTCCCGTAATTTAACAGTTTTTTTAATGTATAATTTACATAAATTTCTGTTAATCTAGGGCGCCAGGTAAATGGAGTCCTCTTTCGCGCTTCTTCTCAAAGGTTCTTGTTCCCAGGGTGCTTTGCGCGGAAAAAAAAAATGGAGAAACCCCTGTAAAAAATGATAACGGAAAATTCCTTCACACTTCCACAGTACATTTACCTGTTTTTTTTTTACGGATTTTTGTTTACAGTGTATGAAGACGAACGAACACAGCAACATGAACTAAATCAGTCTCATGGATAGTCAGCAGCACATTAACAATTAAGTGGCATTTGGAGTTTGCATGTTCTCTCCGTGCATGCAGTTTTTTCCGAGTGCTCTGGTTTCCTCCCACAGTCCAAAAACATGCATGCTAGGCTGATTGGTAACTCTAAAATTGACCCTGGGTGTGAGTGAGACGGGTCCCTCTTGTAAATGAGTCCCCGTGGCTCAACGAGGCTAGCCTGTATAAATAAAGGTTGAATGAATTGAATGAATTACAGTGATTTTTTTTCACAGTGATTTTTTTTTTCACAGTGACAATCCTGACTAAGGATTCATGAGTCTAACAGCTTCAGGGTAGAAGCTGTTCCTCAGCCTAGTGGTTCTGCACTTCATGCTCCTCAACCTTTTGCCTGAGGGGAGCGGGGCAAAAAGTGTGTGTGTGTGCGTGGTGAGTGGGGTCTTTCATGATGCGTGTGGCCCTCTGTATCTGC
>JBBPBX010065782.1:8351-19859 GCA_038048925.1 Garcialebias charrua | reverse complement strand
CTCCTACTGTTACTACGGACGTAATAATGAGTTTCCTAACAACTGTGTTCAGTCGAGAGGGTAATCCAATGTATCTTGTTTCAGATAATGGTACTCAGTTTACTTCGCATGCGTTTAGTACTTTTCTGAGAGAGAGAGAGAGAGAGAGAGAGAGAGAGAGAGAGAGAGAGAGAGAGAGAGAGAGAGAGAGAGATACAGCACTTAAAGTCAAGTGTATATTATCCTAAAGCAAATGGTGCTGTGGAAAGGTTTAACAGAGTGCTTAAAGACTGCATACAAACAGCTGAAAGAAGTCACAGCTCATGGAAGGAAGCTGTCACTGAATTCCTTCACAACTACCGAGCTACTCCTCATGCAACCACCGGAGTTACTCCATTTGAACTACTGAGGAACAGAAAGATGCGTACCAAGTTAAACATACTCCCAGTAGAACTGAAGAGCAAAAGCCAAGCTCAAATACAACAGAGGGTGAAACAAAAGCAAAACAAAATGAAGGAATATACTGACAAGAAAATGAGAGCTAAAGTACCAACATTCAACGTGGGTGACACGGTTCGTGTTCGCAGACCGGATCACGTTTCCAAAGGATCTTCCAGATTTACAGAACCACGTACTGTAATAAAGAAAGTTGGTCCAAATACTTTCTTACTGAGTGATGGGCGCAAGTGGAATGCTTCAAAACTTGCACTCTTCCCAAAACAAATCCTACGTGCTTCAGAACAAAATGATGATACTGTACTCGATACATATGCACTGCCAGGAAATACTGATGAACCGCTTGCTGTGTTGAGAAGAAGTCAAAGAGATAGAAATGCACCAAGATGGTTGTCAGGTTTTGTAAGTTAGAGTGAAAAAAATGTAAACTATTCCTGTTCATACTGTTCTGTAAGACAAGTAAATTTACTACTGTTCATACTGTAATGCAAAGGGTTAAAAGGGTAAACTTTCATACTACTGTTGGCTTACAGAAATAATAATTTGATTACTTTGATTTTCTGCTGTCAAGTACATTGTACAAAATTACATGTAAGTAATTGTTTCAGGAAAAGGGAAAATGTTGTGTCCTGCAATTGCATAAGATGGACAGCAGGGGAGCCTTCGAGTAGTGAGAGAACAGGATGTGGAGAGGAGAGAAGAAGGAGTTGAGAAGTGTTGAATAAAGCATGGTGTTCGTAACGGAGCTACGTCTGCAGTGATCTGATTCTACTCTTACATATTAGTAACACCACAACACCTAGTTGGCAGACTTCTCTGGGATCTGGCAAACAAACCTCCTGGAGACCCTGCAGGAGTTTTTTTTTCTTCTCTTTTTTGTATGTGTTTATTTTTTATTTTTTCCTTTATAGATGGCCTCCCTTCTCACCTCACAGCCATCCTCTCACACCGATATGAATATTTATTTTTTTATTTTACAGAGAGAAAGGAAAGATAGAAAGTAAGACAACAAAACACAACAATTATCCACAAAAAGAGCACAAGGCAAACACACCCAACCTCCGTCCGCAATCCTGCAAAGCACATGACAAAACACAGCAACAAAATACACATGCATAAAGACTAATAATATTCATGACCTTGCAGTAGATTTCCATAAATAAACATACCCATACCTACAAATATATATACATATACATTCATATCACATATCCATCTACATATCTGCATATGATATCTACATATACATCCCTGCATCCATTTGTGTGTGGTTGTGAGCATGCATAAGTGAATAAGGTTCCGCATATGATATCTACATATACATCCCTGCATCCATTTGTGTGTGGCTGTGAACATGCATAAGTGAATAAGGTTCCTCCAATAGAACATTCAGTAGTGACCGTGAATCATCAGAGATCCGCCCCCCCCAAGGCCCGAGGCAGACGAAGGGGCAATCAAAGCCCAAGACCCCAAGAAGGACCCCGAGCCCAGAGTCCCCAGGGCCACCCAAACAGGACGAGCCACTCACCCTCTCCCCAGATCCGACCTAGAGGGAGAACCGGACGAGCTCCACCAGCAACTACACACAATGACCCCCGGGAGGCCAACAGCGACAAACCCACAGGCCCCCGTCGGAGCCCGCTGCAAGAGCCCGCTGCACTGACGTAGCCCCAGGCCCGGTCACCGAGGCCCGGGCACCGGGGACGCCCAACACTCAGGCCCAGACCCGATAGGACCAGAGGACCAGAGCCCCACCAGGCAGCCACCAGGCTGAGCCAACACACGCCCAAGTGCCCAACCCCTGAAAGCGACAACAAGGGCCCCCAGCACACCCGCAGGCAAAAGGACACCCACCCAAGGGCCAGGTGGTAGGAGCGCGACACCAAGTAGCCTCAGATGTAACAGAGAGGGGGCAGTCCAAATCACAGCCTGACAATTAGACATTCATACACAGACACACTCACTCAGACCCACCCTCATCCTCACTCACACAAAGACAAACAATAACGACACGTTCCATTCATAATCCTGATGCACCCTTGAAGAGTTATCCATACCATTCTGTATGCTAACCCTATGTATTCTATAATCAAATCAAGGTATTTACAACTGTTTATCACAAATGTTTATGTAATCATGTCAATCATGTGCCTTAGAGTAGCTTAGACAACAATTAAGACACACTTTTAGATCTAACAAACAGAATGTTCTGATGCAGATAACATGCTCAGGGGACAAATGCCCTTTGTGCTTCTCTAGGCCTTCTGGGGAGGGCAGAGCACACAGTTACACAAACAGATGAATCAAACTAAATAAGCAGTACTTATAAACCACACACATACTAGGTGACCAATTAGTGGAACTGGACATCAATTACATTAATTTACATTAAAGAGAATACACTAAACACATAGATTATAGCTGTTCTGATACTTTCAAACATGCAGACAAAAGAGCTGGCTTTCAGTAGACTTCTGAACCAGCCATAAATCTACAAGGTCGTAGAACTGAGAGGCTCCAGGACTCTTTATCAGTGCTCTAAGCCAATCAGAGACCAGAGAAGCCCAAACTGCATCTTCATAGACCCAAACATCTCAGATATCAGCAGCATTTGCCACAGGACCTCGGGCGGCACAGGTCTGGTATGCTCAGCAATCCTTTTGTGCACATCAGAATTGTTTATTCATGCTGTAACTCTGTTAACCTGTAAACATGTGTGTCTGTCAATAAATCTTTATCATTTTTACAAGAGAGAATGGTCATTTGAACACCAAATGAGAAACCCCTTCAACTTGGTGACCCTCGACGTCTGGCCTCTTTCTCTGGTTTGGAGGGTGCGACGTGGACTTTTCTTCAGCTGTGCGGCAGTGGAGCTCTGTGACGTGACTAAATAAGGTAAGTCGATCGTGTATTACACAAAACAGACCATTTGGCCACGTCCCAAATTCAACTGCGCACAGAAGAAGTCCAGTCTCGTGATGAATTCTGGTTCTTCGAGTTAAAGTTAATTATGCGAATTTGGTTTGGTCTGACGACACAGGTTTCAGTTTGAACAGACGCTTGTGTGTGTGCGGGACGGTCCCCGCAGCTCGGTTTCGGGCCGAACCGCGTGCTCGTGGGTGGGGTGCGTGCTCATGGTTTTTCCTTCGTGTGTGTGTCGTCGTGGGTTGTTCGTGTTTTGTTCGTGTTTGTTTCCGGGTGCGCTCGTTTCAATCAAAGTGGCTGGACTCACTGAGTCGTTCTGTTACACGTACCACGTTAGGGAGTTCCCGGCTTCCTGTGACATCACTGCGTGTGTGACCGCTCCGTGCCGCCTGTTTTTGGTTGTCAAGCGTCCTGTTGCCCGGTCTGTCGCGGGACTGACCGGAAGCCACTGGGGGAGTGGACCTCCGTGAAGCGGAGTTTTGCGGGGATACATCGGCGTCACGTGGTAGGAACGCCTTCCAGATGTGCCCTGCGGAGACCTTGCTACTCGCCGTGGTGGGATTTGCACTGGAGGCGTGACCCGTTGTGGTCAGCGGGGGGTGCACTCCTGTTCTTTGAATACGGCGGTGCTGATTGGTTTTTGAGTTTCTGCCGTTTTGCATGCTTCTTTTCTCGTTTCTTTTGTTTTTTTCGTGTTTCATTAATGACAAAAGGGGGGTATCTTTGTATATATATACGCATTTTCAGTGTTTTTAATTGTCATTAATTGTTTGTGTCGACTCAGAGAGTGTGAAAAGAATGTGAAGTGAAGTTTCCTTTTTTCCAATGGTGAATGGTGCTGCCATATTTTGCTTGGACGACAGGTGGCGGTGTTGTCTAACAGGGGGGCAAGTCTGATCCACAGGCTTGTCCCTGTGTTTTCTGACACAGCTCATCTGTGAGTGTTTGGGGAATAAAACTTTTTGGGTGAATGGGTTGCTTGAAGGCGGATATGGCACACATGCAGGAACAAGAAACCATTTGTGAACTATTGCTTAGAATCCAAGCGGAAATCAGATTTTTACAAACCGTAAACACAGAGAGGTGTAACAATTTGAAGAGACTAGCATCAAAAATTGTTGAGGAAGCAGAGGGATCATCAGAAAATTTAGCTCATTTAGTCCTAATCAGATTTAAACAACACAAACAACAGCTCGATGACATTGGAACAGAACTGGCTCATTGTACCACATTTGCGGACTATCAACAGTTAATTAAGAAATATGATGATCAGCTAAAACAAATTGAAATTCATGAAGAATTGTTTTTAATTACGGAAAGTGTACTGGGATTAGGAAACACATAGAGCAGTTCACCTTTAACAGATCAAAAGCATTAGGTGGTGGGAAAAGAGCAGTCAAACGTCGCCACCTACAGGAGGTTAAAGCAAGTTGCAGAGACTGAGGGGAGTGAGGAAGTTGAGAAGAAAGGGTGATGTGAAGTTGTGTCAGAAGACAGTGAAAAGAAAGTGAGAAACAGAAGAAAGGAAACAGTAAGTCGGTCAGACAGAGGATGTGGGGATGTTGAGATGAAGGACGGAAGTGAGGTGTCAGAGAGGACTTGGAGGTGACAGAGAAGCGACCAGAAATGTGGAATAATATGAACAGATTCATATTGGGAGAGATGTGGAAGAAGGTGAAGACAGAGGGAGATGAGGTGATCAGGAAGGTGAAGAGGAAGTTGACGCAGAAGAAAGTGAACAGGAAGTTGGGACGAAGACAGGATTCAGGATGTAGAGACAGGAGACGGGGGATGTAGGATCAGGCCCGAAAACGAGAGGGGGCCACAGAGGGGAGGTGTCAGTGTCAGGGGGACGGTCAGGAAGGTGAGGTGAGATAAAACATTTATCTAGATATCAGCCACAGAGCAAAAGGCTTATTTTGGAAATTTTAAGAGATTGCCAATTCATCAATTAGACAATGTTGCTAAGAAGGATGTGGGACTACTTTGGGTTTAGGTTAAATTGACTTTAAATTGGATGTAGGATTTTTTTTGGACCGTTGTACAGACCAGATCCAACGAGATGTGTTTTCTTGGAGACAAATGCCGAAAGATATAACTTTAGAATTTTGGTCTAGTAATATATTGGCGTTATTAAATGGTAAATGGAGCTTATTTATATAGCGCTTTCCAGCCCCCTGTGAGGAGCCCCAAAGCGCTTTACAATACCAGCCATCCACCCATTCATTCAGACATTCATACACTGGTAGTGGTAGCCTGCCTTGCAAGGCGCCATCCAGACCTACCGGGAGCAACTCGGGGTTAAGTGTCTTGCCCAGGGACACAACGACACATGGTGGGCGGATGCGGGATTCGAACCTCCAACCTTCCGATCAGGGGTCGACTGCCATTACTACTACACCACGGCCGCCCGCTTTCTCATTAGACAATTATTCGTATTTCATTATACAGCCTGACAGCACACAGTGCGTGGAGGGGGGTGCATGAGGCAGGCAGACCTCTTTGTATCAAACACATAATGTAATTTGCCATGAGCTAGGATTCAACCAAAATGGATGCACCTGCGTTTGGTGTCAGGAGATTGGGGTAGTGGTTGTGGTTCAATTGAATTTGAATGCATAAAGTTGACGTCTGCACGGTTCATTGTGACTCCGTGAGAGACAGCTGACAGCCATGTTGGGAGACAATGACAGTTAAAGGGAGAAAAGCAAAGAACTGTCATTCAAACAACAGAATGTCCATGAACTTCCTCAGCCACAGTTCCAAGGCAGAGACTTTGACTGAAGAACTGTACAAGACACAAACAGATGTCACCGTCAGCAAACACAACGTGAAATCAAGTGAAGTCAGGGCTTGGGGCACCCTGCCGGAGACACAGCTACCAGAATTAGGTGGCGGGTCACTGAAGCTGACATAAGCTGAACAATGAACGAGCTCACACGACCAGAGCACGTGGAACAGCTGTCAGGAGTCACCCATTCCAGCAATCCGTAAGGTCGTCGGCCTACCATTTGAATCGGTTGAGTCGCACTTGGGCCTCAGTCTCAGGATCCAAACGTGAAGTGCATTGTTTAACCCTAGGATGCATGAATGACCAATACCTACATTCTTCCATGAGTGGGGTCAAAAATGACCCCAATTAGAATCAATGTGTTTTTGCAATGAATTTAAATTATGTCTTTAATTTTGGTTAAAGGTAGTTATATTTATTATATTTGGGTCAACAAAAGACTGATTTGACATTTAATATGGTTATTCATAACTTTTTATAACATTTTTTCACATGAAATAACATCAAAAATCTTCAAAAATTATTGCTAGAATGTCCATCTCTCTGAAGGACAAAAAAGAGAATCAACAAACGACCAGAACATTGTACACTCACATGTGCCCACTGCCCACACAAACATCTTTTTCTCTATTCACTGTGCGCAGTTGTCACAAAATTTTTGCTTTTTGCTGTGACCATTGCACACTGTAGTACTGCATTTCCTGCACCAATTGGTGGCTTTGCAGTCTGTTTCTTGGACACATCTGGCAACTCTTTCTCTTCTGTTGGCCCTCTGTGCCTCTCTCCTGTTACTTGTTTGCAACTTTTGTCACTCCACATCTTCCAGTTGCTTCAGTGATGTCAGTTGGTAGGTTCAGGGTACCTTGGGTTGTGTAGAAAACTTCCAAAGAGCACACACATTGATACATTCCAGTTCTTCTCACTTCGTGCAAGAATGGTCACTCCAATGAAGGCCATGAGCTCCTCTTTGCTTAGATTTTTCCACTCTTTTCCTCTGCTTATTGTGACTTTTCTTCCCTCCATGTTTGTTCATGTCAACATCTCTTCTAATATACTATCCATCCATCCATTATCTTTTACCCGCTTCTTTCATTTTTGGGTCACGGGGGTCGCCGGTGCCCATGTCCAGCAATCACTGTGCGAGGGGCAGTGTACACACTGGACGGGTTGCAAGTCTATCACAGGGCCACATAGAGACAAACAACCATTCACTCTCTCACTCACACTTAGGGTCAATTTAGAGTTACCAATCAGCCAAACATGCATGTTTTTAG
This sequence comes from Garcialebias charrua, assembly GCA_038048925.1. NCBI lineage: Eukaryota > Metazoa > Chordata > Actinopteri > Cyprinodontiformes > Rivulidae > Garcialebias > Garcialebias charrua. The sequence continues at coordinate 12,434 of JBBPBX010065782.1, read as the reverse complement.
TCTGTGGGAGGAAACCGGAGTACCCGGAGGGAACCCACGCATGCACGGAGAGAACATGCAAACTCCACCCAGAAAGGCACGCAGATTTGAACCAGGGACCTGCTTGCTGAGAGGCAGCAGCTCTACCAGTTGCACCACCGTGCTACTCTTCTAATATACTCTCAGTGATAAACTGCTTTCATGCATCTATTGGAGAGATGGTGCTAAACCCAGGTGCAGGCCCTGACCGACTTCTCAGTAAATTGTGGCTTGGTGTTAAAAGAGGCATACAGATTTTTAAAATAATTTATATATAATAATATATAATAGGTTACCTAACGGGTTTGCATTTGTTACAAGGAATTATGAATACAATGAGTCTCTACACAACAAATGCAGTAATATCAGCTGGCTTACTAAACTAGTGTAATGTTAGCTAGCTTACGGTAAGTACTAACATTATGTTGTAGTTAGCCGAGTGTCTACTTTGTTGACCAACATGATATTCTATCACAGTAAAGTCATGGAGTTGGTAAATGCAGATAATACATGTACTTTGTATGCTGCTGTGTCAAACTGACCTCCTTGTGGTGAGACTGCAGGTATCAGATGTGTAAATGAGACAGAAAATGTATCTTGACAGTCACAGTTGGTAAGAATCAAAGGTTCCCAAAGAAAACCCTTGAGATTCTATAGGAAATGCTTGGGGTCATTTTTGACCCCACTCATGAAAAACTGGGGTAGTGACACAAAAACTGCAATTTCTGAAAATGTATAAAAACATTTTAAAAAATTCAAATGGCTTGAAGTCACAAACATGTTTTATGAGGAATACCTGGAATATGGAAGAGTAAAAACTTTTAGTTTCAGAGTTTTTGAAGAATAACAACCCTCGGGGTCATTTTTGACCCCACTTATGCATCTAAGGGTTAATGATAACACATAGGACATGCCCGTGCATGTCACATAATTATTAAGTTAAAGGAGAAATGAAAAGTGTTTTTAAGCTAATAGTAGTCTAATGAAAAGCATAAAATAAGCTTGTTGAGAAATTTTCACAAGTTAAAAATGTCATCCTAACTCAAATTTAGACTTTGCAAAGTGAAAAAATTCTCATCTGGTGTTTTTGACCCCCCTCCCCTGCCTGCTCTCCGTCCCCTGAATATGACGTAGGCAGTGCAACGGTCGTCCCTCATACAGTTATATTAGTGTGTGTATCTAGTTGTGGACAAAAAGGTTTCAGAGTGTAGCAATTAGGGATGCAGCAAAAATAATCTATTTTTTAAAGAATCAAGATTCTTAGTCCTGGCAATTCAGAATAGATTCTAAAAGCCCCAAAATCGATTTAAAAACTTTTTTTAAATTTTATATTGTATTTTTACCGCTCCTGTGCATTTGGCCGCTGTAGAATTTTGGCCATGTAGGGCCACCGTAGTTAGTTAGCCAGGCAGCTCCCAATGGAGCCTGCTAGCAAGGAGGGAGACAGCATGTTTCAACTTGCTCCTTCATCTTTAAAAATCATTTTAGATCCTACTATGTTCTGGGGAAGACAGAGCTTAACAAGACATTGGTAACTGTTTCAGGACATTTTCAACACCCCCACTTCCACGTTAGCATACGGCGCTAGCATGCTAACGTTAGCATACGGCGCTAGCATGCTAACGTTAGCATGCGGTGGCTAACGCACGGCTATTCGTATTTCCAGGATAGAAATGCCCATTAAGGCCCTTGCTCCAACAGAGGTCCTTAACACTTAAGGGGTCCCTGATACACCAGAGGTCCTCGTTCCTGCTGAGGTCCTCCCTGCCGTAGAAGATCTGAGACCTGCCACAGAAGATCTGAGACCTGCCGTAGGAGATCTGGGACCAGCCGCAGAATACTCGGAACCACCGGCTGCAGAGACTGATGATGGCTCATTGGCTACAGACCACGGCTCATCGACTGCAGACCACAGCTCATCGGCTGCAGACCATGGCTCATTGGCTGCAGACCACGTCTCATTGACTGATGTCTCACCGACTACAGACGTCTCATCACCTGTTGACTCGCCGACTGCAGACGTCGCATCGCCTGATGACTCGTCGACTGAAGACGTCTCGACGGCAGACTCGTCGACTGAAGACATCCGTCTCGGCGCCCTGCAACGTCTCATCACCCGTCTCGGCGCCCAACGACATCTCATCGCCTGTCTCGGCGCCCGACGACATCTTATCGCCCATCTCGGCGCCCGACGACGTCTCATCGCCCGTCTCGGCACCTGACGACGTCTCATTGCCCGTCTCTGTAACCGACGACATCTCATCGCCCGTGTCATTGCCCGTCTCGGCGCCCGACGACGTCTTATCGCCCGTCTCGGCGCCCGACGATGTCTCAGCGCCTGTCTCAGCGCCCAACGACATCCCGGCGCCCAACGACGTCTCTTCGCCCGTCTCGGCACCCAACGACGTCTCATTGCCCATCTCGGCGCCCAACGACGTCTCATTGCCCGTCTCGGCACCCAACGACCTCTCTTCACCCGTAGCAGAGGCTCCACAACTCGTCTCATCACCCGTAGCAGAGGCTCCACAACTCGTCTTATCACCTGCAATAGAAGCTCCACACCTCACCTCATCACCTGCAGCAAAGGCTCCTCAGCCCTTCTCCTTGCCTGCGGCAGGGGCTCCACTACCCATCTCATCACCTGCAGCAGGCGCTCCACGACTCCTCTCATCGCCCACGGCGGAGGCTCCACGGCTCATCTCTTCACCAGCTACAGAGGCTCTCGCATCTCCAGAGTCCTTCCGGTCTTCAGGGGTCCTTGTTTCAACCGAGGTCCTCACTTCTGCAAGGGGCTTTGTTCGTCGACCTACAGCCGTCCTGGGGGTCTTCTCTCCTCCAACTGTGGTTCCTCCACTGGTCACATGGGACCAGCCTCCTGGTCGTCCACGGGAGCCCTGGTCTTGGGACGGATGGCTTTCTGGCCATCCGCCAGTCCCCTGGCTGTTCGAAAAAATGGTCGCCGGGCCACCCCCCAGATCTGGCTGATGTGATGGGCGACCTCCTGGACGGCCCCCGGATCTGGTTGTTGGTGATGGGCGACCTCCTGGACGACCTCCGGATCTGGTTGGTGGTGTTGGCTCGCCGTCCTATCTGTTGCCTCCCTCTGCCCGCCCTTGTTCTTTAGGGGGGGGGGGCATCTTTTGGGATGCCATGGGGCATCTGTGGGGGGATGGGGTACTGTCGGGATGGCTTCCTCGGCTGGTTGGTTTCTATCCCTACATCTTTGGTCTTCCACGACTACAGGTGTTTAGTGTTTAGGTAATTAGTTATGTCTGTATTTAAGTTAGCATTCTGCAATTTGTCCGGTCATAGTCGTTTCTCCCTGATGTCTGGTGGAGCCATGAAACATTTCCTCATCGTTTTGTAAGTAGCTGCACGTCAGCTTTTTGTTTTCATAATTAAAGTGTTTATTATTTGACACTCTTCATCTCTGAGTCCTATCTGCCTGCACTCTGGGTTTGCTTGCTCCACCGGAACCGAATCGTGACACCTGCTGACCCAGGTCCACGGGCAGATCCTGCATCCACACCCAGAGCTGTGGCAGCTCTGGGTCTGGCCGCTGAAAGGGACCGGTTAATGGCTTCCGGACTACCCAGTAATGTGGTAAACACAATACAGGGAGCGAGAGCACAGTCCACACAGACGCTCTATGCACGTAAGTGGCATGTTTTTGAGAGCTGGTGATTCTACATTAAGCCTTACCTATATGCACCTGGTATGTAAGCTATCATGGATTAGATCAGCTACAATTACCAATTAAGGGGTGGATCAATGCTGTAAAAATCAGAAATAGGGATCTATACCTATAGAAATGTGGAGGGCTTCTGTAACGAAGGCCTCTTCTTTCAAACTATTCCTCCATTCATTATTTAGTTTAGGTTAAACTAAAAATAAAAATGAAATCTAGTTTGGTCTAAATGTCTGTTGTCTTTTAGACGAACGACGCAAGATTTGGTAATCCCTATGAATTTTGAAGTCTATGGCGAGACTCATCAAAATGAATAGATCTAGAATAGAAACGATCGAATCGGTTCTACCTAAATGATTGGGAGATCAGTGTAGATT
>JBBPBX010065781.1:0-19859 GCA_038048925.1 Garcialebias charrua | reverse complement strand
TGTTGCTCATTAAGTTGAATGAATGCCTTCCAAAGTTGCACGGTGCAGTTTGTATTTCATTCACTGAGTTTAAACCACTTGATTTCCAAAACAAACCACCTCTGAAAATTTTTCTAATTTGGCATATTGTGAGAAAACAATTACACATGCCTCATTCTCAATCAGTTCATCTGGACAGTTTCTTTTTAGCAGAAACGTTTCACCCTCACTCCAGAGGGCTTCCTCAGTCAGAGTAGTCCAAAGCACACTGAAGTTAACCCACCAAGTAAGCAACTTATGTGGACCAACCAGTTTGCTGTAGCCAAGATGGTTTCTGGGGGCGTGTCCCTCGTCGACTCCTCCCAGGCAGGCAGACATGTCCAAAGTGGTTCAAGACAAGAAAGTTAATTCTCAATAGTCCAGGTATCAAATCCGCTCATTCTCAATCAGTTCATCTGGACAGTTTCTTTTTAGCAGAAACGTTTCACCCTCACTCACACACACACACAATTACACATGCAGAATTTCACTTTCAAAGTTGAACATAGTTCATTGCATTAAAGGAGCTGTATGTAACTTTTCTAACAATATATTTTTAACATATTTCTTCACTCTGTCACTACCTCCTGACAGACTGATTTTAGACAAGTAATCTCTGAAAAAAACTATTGTCCCCTAGCTTCTCTAAAAGCTATTCTAAAAAGCCACAGTGACCCACCGTTAACCAGCCAATAAAAACAGAGTGGTTAGATTTCACGCACCACTCTCACTTCAGGTTGACTCTAGAGGACCCCAAGATGTTGCTCACCAACTTTCAGCAACTTCTAATGTGGACTTTCAAAATAAAGCAACTCCAAAGTTGGACAGAGTTCATAGGAATAAACAAGAGTTGCTGACTTTATTGCTTGATAAGGGTTAGATTTCACGCACCACTCTCACTTCAGGTTGACTCTAGAGAACCCCAAGATGTTGCTCACCAACTTTGAGCAACTTCTGATTTGGACTTTCAAAATAAATCACCTCCAAAGTTAGACATTGTTCATTGTGATATACACAAGTTGCTCACTTAATTGCTGGACAACATTTCGATTTCACGCACCACGCTCACTTCAGGTTGACTCTAGAGAACCCCAAGATGTTGCTCACCAACTTTGAGCAACTTCTGATTTGGACTTTCAAAATAAATCACCTCCAAAGTTGGACATTGTTCATTGTGATATACACAAGTTGCTGACTTCATTGCTGGACAACATTTCGATTCCACGCACCACGCTCACTTCAGGTTGACTTTAGAGGACCCCAAGATGTTGCTCACCAACTTTGAGCAACTTCTGATTTGGACTTTCAAAATAAATCACCTCCAAAGTTGGACATTGTTCATTGTGATATACACAAGTTGCTGACTTCATTGCTGGACAACATTTCGATTCCACGCACCACGCTCACTTCAGGTTGACTTTAGAGGACCCCAAGATGTTGCTCACCAACTTTGAGCAACTTCTGATTTGGACTTTCAAAATAAATCACCTCCAAAGTTGGACATTGTTCATTGTGATATACACAAGTTGCTGACTTCATTGCTGGACAACATTTCGATTCCACGCACCACGCTCACTTCAGGTTGACTTTAGAGGACCCCAAGATGTTGCTCACCAACTTTGAGCAACTTCTGATTTGGACTTTCAAAATAAATCACCTCCAAAGTTGGACATTGTTCATTGTGATATACACAAGTTGCTGACTTCATTGCTGGACAACATTTCGATTCCACGCACCACACTCACTTCAGGTTGACTTTAGAGGACCCCAAGATGTTGCTCACCAACTTTGAGCAACTTCTGATTTGGACTTTCAAAATAAATCACCTCCAAAGTTGGACATTGTTCATTGTGATATACACAAGTTGCTGACTTCATTGCTGGACAACATTTCGATTCCACGCACCACGCTCACTTCAGGTTGACTTTAGAGGACCCCAAGATGTTGCTCACCAACTTTGAGCAACTTCTGATTTGGACTTTCAAAATAAATCACCTCCAAAGTTGGACATTGTTCATTGTGATATACACAAGTTGCTGACTTCATTGCTGGACAACATTTCGATTCCACGCACCACACTCACTTCAGGTTGACTTTAGAGGACCCCAAGATGTTGCTGACCAACTTTGAGCAACTTCTGATTTGGACTTTCAAAATAAATCACCTCCAAAGTTGGACATTGTTCATTGTGATATACACAAGTTGCTGACTTCATTGCTGGACAACATTTCGATTCCACGCACCACACTCACTTCAGGTTGACTTTAGAGGACCCCAAGATGTTGCTCACCAACTTTGAGCAACTTCTGATTTGGACTTTCAAAATAAATCACCTCCAAAGTTGGACATTGTTCATTGTGATATACACAAGTTGCTGACTTCATTGCTGGACAACATTTCGATTCCACGCACCACGCTCACTTCAGGTTGACTTTAGAGGACCCCAAGATGTTGCTCACCAACTTTGAGCAACTTCTGATTTGGACTTTCAAAATAAATCACCTCCAAAGTTGGACATTGTTCATTGTGATATACACAAGTTGCTGACTTCATTGCTGGACAACATTTCGATTCCACGCACCACACTCACTTCAGGTTGACTTTAGAGGACCCCAAGATGTTGCTGACCAACTTTGAGCAACTTCTGATTTGGACTTTCAAAATAAATCACCTCCAAAGTTGGACATTGTTCATTGTGATATACACAAGTTGCTGACTTCATTGCTGGACAACATTTCGATTCCACGCACCACACTCACTTCAGGTTGACTTTAGAGGACCCCAAGATGTTGCTCACCAACTTTGAGCAACTTCTGATTTGGACTTTCAAAATAAATCACCTCCAAAGTTGGACATTGTTCATTGTGATATACACAAGTTGCTGACTTCATTGCTGGACAACATTTCGATTCCACGCACCACACTCACTTCAGGTTGACTTTAGAGGACCCCAAGATGTTGCTCACCAACTTTGAGCAACTTCTGATTTGGACTTTCAAAATAAATCACCTCCAAAGTTGGACATTGTTCATTGTGATATACACAAGTTGCTGACTTCATTGCTGGACAACATTTCGATTCCACGCACCACACTCACTTCAGGTTGACTTTAGAGGACCCCAAGATGTTGCTCACCAACTTTGAGCAACTTCTGATTTGGACTTTCAAAATAAATCACCTCCAAAGTTGGACATTGTTCATTGTGATATACACAAGTTGCTGACTTCATTGCTGGACAACATTTCGATTCCACGCACCACGCTCACTTCAGGTTGACTTTAGAGGACCCCAAGATGTTGCTGACCAACTTTGAGCAACTTCTGATTTGGACTTTCAAAATAAATCACCTCCAAAGTTGGACATTGTTCATTGTGATATACACAAGTTGCTGACTTCATTGCTGGACAACATTTCGATTCCACGCACCACGCTCACTTCAGGTTGACTTTAGAGGACCCCAAGATGTTGCTCACCAACTTTGAGCAACTTCTGATTTGGACTTTCAAAATAAATCACCTCCAAAGTTGGACATTGTTCATTGTGATATACACAAGTTGCTGACTTCATTGCTGGACAACATTTCGATTCCACGCACCACACTCACTTCAGGTTGACTTTAGAGGACCCCAAGATGTTGCTCACCAACTTTGAGCAACTTCTGATTTGGACTTTCAAAATAAATCACCTCCAAAGTTGGACATTGTTCATTGTGATATACACAAGTTGCTGACTTCATTGCTGGACAACATTTCGATTCCACGCACCACACTCACTTCAGGTTGACTTTAGAGGACCCCAAGATGTTGCTGACCAACTTTGAGCAACTTCTGATTTGGACTTTCAAAATAAATCACCTCCAAAGTTGGACATTGTTCATTGTGATATACACAAGTTGCTGACTTCATTGCTGGACAACATTTCGATTCCACGCACCACACTCACTTCAGGTTGACTTTAGAGGACCCCAAGATGTTGCTCACCAACTTTGAGCAACTTCTGATTTGGACTTTCAAAATAAATCACCTCCAAAGTTGGACATTGTTCATTGTGATATACACAAGTTGCTGACTTCATTGCTGGACAACATTTCGATTCCACGCACCACACTCACTTCAGGTTGACTTTAGAGGACCCCAAGATGTTGCTCACCAACTTTGAGCAACTTCTGATTTGGACTTTCAAAATAAATCACCTCCAAAGTTGGACATTGTTCATTGTGATATACACAAGTTGCTGACTTCATTGCTGGACAACATTTCGATTCCACGCACCACACTCACTTCAGGTTGACTTTAGAGGACCCCAAGATGTTGCTGACCAACTTTGAGCAACTTCTGATTTGGACTTTCAAAATAAATCACCTCCAAAGTTGGACATTGTTCATTGTGATATACACAAGTTGCTGACTTCATTGCTGGACAACATTTCGATTCCACGCACCACACTCACTTCAGGTTGACTTTAGAGGACCCCAAGATGTTGCTCACCAACTTTGAGCAACTTCTGATTTGGACTTTCAAAATAAATCACCTCCAAAGTTGGACATTGTTCATTGTGATATACACAAGTTGCTGACTTCATTGCTGGACAACATTTCGATTCCACGCACCACGCTCACTTCAGGTTGACTCTAGAGAACCCCAAGATGTTGCTCACCAACTTTGAGCAACTTCTGATTTGGACTTTCAAAATAAATCACCTCCAAAGTTGGACATTGTTCATTGTGATATACACAAGTTGCTGACTTCATTGCTGGACAACATTTCGATTCCACGCACCACACTCACTTCAGGTTGACTCTAGAGAACCCCAAGATGTTGCTCACCATCTTTGAGCAACTTCTGATTTGGACTTTCAAAATAAATCACCTCCAAATTTGGACATTGTTCATTGTGATATACACAAGTTGCTGACTTCATTGCTGGACAACATTTCGATTCCACGCACCACACTCACTTCAGGTTGACTTTAGAGGACCCCAAAATGTTGCTCACGAACTTTGAGCAACTTCTGATTTGGACTTTCAAAATAAATCACCTCCAAACCTCCTCCGAATGTGTTGATGCGTCCCAAAGGAGTACATCTGTGGTCCAAAAGGAGTATAAAAATTTATCTGGAACGTTGTCGTGAGGACATTGTTTATTTGGATGCTACAGGGAGTCTTGTGAAGAAGCAACAAGGCTCTCCACCTTTCTATGTTTATGAACTGGTGGTTCGTAACCCTCAAAAAAATTCATCCCCGCTTCCAGTGGCAACTTACCTTACCTGTGACCACACTACAGCATCTGTGCAGTACTTCCTGAATGCCTTCCTAACAGATGTTTTTAGACACTGTGGTCGCAGAGCAAATTGTGCACCTCTGATGCTCATGTGCGATGGATCAATAGTTTTGATGCAAGCTATATGCCTGGCATTTGCAAAAAAAAACCTGAGTGACACAATTAATCACTATTTCAAAATTGCCACTGGAAAAGGCACCACTGAAGATTTCGATGTTCCAGTTCTCCATCGATGCTTAAGCCATGTGATGAAGAATGCAAAGGAGATGTGCAAAAAGTAGTAAGCATATAATTTCATTATACTGTATCAGTGAATGGTTAAAAAAATAAGCTTCATATATCGTTTACACATGGAATTAATACTAACTTTGATCTTTTGCAACCTGCAGTGCATCTCAGCATTATCGCCTGGCTATGCACGTTATTGGTCTGTTCTCCACTGCAAAGTCACTCAAAGACCTAGATGACATGGTCCAGAGTGCGGCTGTTGTATTCTCCAGTCCCTCAACTGATGTAAATGTTGAAAAACATTATGACAACCTGCAGTCAAAGTTAATGCAAATTGGACATCTCACAGCCCCTCCCTGGGCTGACACCTTACCGTGGTGGAGGGGTTTGAGTGTCCCAATGATCCTAGGAGCTATGCTGTCAGGGGCTTCATGCCCCTAGTAGGGTCACCCAAGGCAGACAGGTCCTAGGTGAGGGACCAGACAAAGTGCAGCCCAAAAACCCCTTATGATGAGTACAATTAATGGACTAAGTTTTCCCTCGCCCGGACGCGGGTCACCGGGGCCCCACTCTGGAGCCAGGCCCGGAGGTGGGGCACGCTGGCGAGCGCCTGGTGGCCGGGCTTTTACCCATGGAGCCCGGCCGGGCACAGCCCGAAGAGGAGACGTGGGTCCCCCTTCCCATGGGCTCACCACCTGTGGGAGGGGCCAAAGGGGTCGGGTGCAATGTGAGATGGGTGGTGGCCGAGGGCGGGGACCCTGGCGGTCTGATCCTCGGCTACAGAAGCTGGCCATTGGGACATGGAATGTCACCTCTCTGGTGGGGAAGGAGCCTGAGCTAGTGTGTGAGGTTGAGAGTTTCCGACTAGAAATAGTCGGACTCACCTCAACGCATGGCTCTGGCTCTGGAACCAGTTTCCTTGAGAGGGGTTGGACACTCTTCCACTCTGGAGTTGCCCCTGGTGAGAGGCGCCGAGCAGGAGTGGGCATACTGGTTGCCCCCCATCTTGGTGCCTGTACGTTGGGGTTCACCCCGGTGAACGAGAGGGTAGCCTCCCTTCGCCTACGTGTGGGGGGACGGGCTCTGACTGTTGTTTGTGCCTATGCACCAAACGGCAGCTCAGACTACCCACCCTTTTTGGAGTCCTTGGAGGGGGTATTGGAGAGTGCGCCTCCTGGGGACTCCCTTGTTCTACTGGGGGACTTCAACGCTCACGTGGGCAATGACAGTGAGACCTGGAGGGGTGTGGTTGGGAGGAACGGCCCCCCTGATCTGAACCAGAGTGGTGTTCTGTTATTGGACTTCTGTGCTCGTCATGGATTGTCCATAACGAACACCATGTTTAAGCATAAGGGTGTCCATATGTGCTCTTGGCACCAGGACACCCTAGGTCGCAGTTCGATGATCGACTTTGTTGTCGTCTCATCTGATCTGCGGCCGCATGTCTTGGACACTCGGGTGAAGAGAGGGGCGGAGCTGTCAACTGACCACTACCTGGTGGTGAGTTGGCTCCGATGGTGGGGGAGGATGCCGGTCAGACCTGGCAGACCCAAACGTATTGTGAGGGTCTGCTGGGAACGTCTGGCAGAGTCTCCCGTAAGACGGAGCTTTAACTCCCACCTCCGGGAGAGCTTTGAACACGTTCCGAGGGAGGCGGGGGACATGGAGTCCGAGTGGGCCGTGTTCCGCGCCTCTATTGTCGAGGCAGCTTATCGGAGCTGTGGCCGCAAGGTTGTTGGTGCCTGTCGTGGTGGCAACCCTCGAACCCGGTGGTGGACACCGGCAGTGAGGGATGCTGTCAGGCTGAAGAAGGAGTCCTATTGGGCCTTTTTGGCTTGTGGGACCCCGGAAGCAGCTGATAGGTACCGGCAGTCCAAGCGGCATGCGGCTCGGGTGGTTGCTGAGGCAAAAACTCGGGCGTGGGAGGAGTTCGGAGAGGCCATGGAGAATGACTTCCGTACGGCTTCGAGGCGATTCTGGTCCACCATCCGGCGTCTCAGGGGGGGAAAGAGGTACGCGACCAACACCATTTATGGTGGGGGTGGCGTGCTGCTGACCTCAACTCGGGATGTTGTGAGTCGGTGGGCGGAATACTTCGAAGACCTCCTCAATCCTACTGGCACGTCTTCCATGGAGGAAGCGGAGCCTGGGGACTTTGGGTCGGGTTCTCCGATCTCTGGTGCTGAGGTCGCCGAGGTGGTTAAAAAGCTCCGCGGTGGCAAGGCTCCGGGGGTGGATGAGATTCGCCCGGAGTTCCTTAGGGCTCTGGATGTTGTGGGGTTGTGTTGGCTTACGCGACTCTGCAATATCGCGTGGACATCGGGGGCAGTTCCCTTGGATTGGCAGACTGGGGTGGTGGTTCCCCTATTCAAAAAGGGGGACCGTAGGGTGTGTTCCAACTATAGGGGGATCACACTCTTAAGCCTCCCTGGTAAGGTCTATTCAGGGGTTCTGGAGAGGAGGGTCCGTCGGATAGTCGAACCTCGGATTCAGGAGGAGCAATGTGGTTTTCGTCCTGGTCGTGGAACACTGGACCAGCTCTACACCCTCAACAGGGTCCTGGAGGGTGCGTGGGAGTTTGCCCAACCAGTTTACATGTGCTTTGTGGACTTGGAGAAGGCATTCGACCGCGTCCCTCGGGGGGTTCTGTGGGGGGTACTCCGGGAGTATGGGGTACCAGGCCCTTTGATAAGGGCTGTTAGGTCCCTGTACGACCGGTGTCAGAGCTTGGTCCGCATTGCCGGCAGTAAGTCAGGCTCGTTTCCGGTGAGAGTTGGACTCCGCCAAGGTTGCCCTTTGTCACCGATTCTGTTCATAACTTTTATGGACAGAATTTCTAGGCGCAGCCAAGGTGTTGAGAGGTTCCGTTTTGGTGGCCTTAGAATCGCTTCTCTGTTTTTTGCAGATGATGTGGTCCTACTGGCTTCATCAGTTCGTGATTTACAGCTTTCACTGGAGCGGTTTGCAGCCGAGTGTGATGCGGCCGGGATGAGGATCAGTTCCTCCAAATCCGAGGCCATGGTCTTGAGCCGGAAAAGGGTAGCATGCCCTCTCCGGGTCGGGGAGGAGGTCCTGCCCCAAGTGGAGGAGTTTAAGTATCTCGGGGTCTTGTTCACGAATGAGGGAAAACTGGAGCGTGAGATCGATAGGCGGATAGGTGCAGCGTCCGCAGTGAAGCGGGCGCTGTACCGGTCTGTCGTGGTGAAGAGAGAGCTGAGTCGAAAGGCAAAGCTCTCAATTTACCGATCGATCTACGTTCCCACCCTCATCTATGGTCATGAGCTTTGGGTTGTGACCGAAAGAACGAGATCTCGGATACAAGCGGCTGAAATGAGTTTTCTCCGCAGGGTGGCTGGACTCTCCCTTAGAGATAGGGTGAGAAGCTCAGTCATCCGGGAGGGACTCGGAGTAGAGCCGCTGCTTCTCCACATCGAGAGGAGCCAGTTGAGGTGGCTCGGGCATCTGGTTAGGATGCCTCCTGGACGCCTCCCTGGTGAGGTGTTCCGGGCATGTCCCACCGGGAGGAGACCCAGAGGAAGACCCAGGACGCGCTGGAGGGACTATGTTTCTCGGCTGGCCTGGGAACGCCTTGGGATTCCCCCGGAGGAGCTGCTCCAAGTGGCTGGGGAGAGGGAAGTCTGGGCCTCCCTACTTAGGCTGCTACCCCCGCGACCCGACCCCGGATAAGCGGAAGAAGATGGATGGATGGATGGACATCTCACAGATGAAACTGTTCAGGAGAGCAGTATGAATGAGGACTTGAAGGTACAGTATGTCTTATGTTTGTCTTTTTTCCTACTTAATAAAACTTACATGTAAATATACTATTTTTATAAACATGATTTGAAAATGATGAGTGCATATCACTATCCTGCTGTAAATCACGAGTTTTACAAAGAGGAAGTGACATTATTGCGCAGTAATGTTTGCAAGCAACACATCAACAAACAGCTTAAAAAAAGAATACTTTTTGTTCATAGTACTTTTTTTTTTCTCAATTGACTAATCTAAAATTAAGTATTTTTAGCAGGTTATTTCCCTTAACCGTGATGTGTCCTACACAAGTAACATCTGTTTGTTGGTAATGATCTAACTGTTAAGTTACTTTCAATAGGAATTGGAGGAATTAGAAGGAAAAAATAACTTTGGAAAACACTACAAACGAGTATTGGAAAAGGCTCCCCTGGTTGAAGATGGTGAACCAAATCTGTACTTCTGCAAAGGGTTCATGAATCACGTCACAAAATACCTTCTCCCATTTGCTGGACTGTGGACTGGGATAATGCTTGGTTGGTTTTATATAAAAAAAACTGTATGCACATTGATAACATGATAAATTAATTACTTATTCATCATATACTGTAACTACAATTACATTGTTTTTGAATGAAGGAGACCTTGGTCGACATGGAAATGGACTCCCATATCAGAACTACTCCAAAAAATACAGCTTGCTTAAAAGCACCAAAAGACAAGTACCTCTTTTGTTCTATAGATAATTTAACAAATGCATTTGTTGATATATCCTTGTTATATATATATATATATATATATATATATATATATATATATATATATATATATATATATATATATATATATATATACATATCCTATGTTTAATATATTTCAGCGATGATATTTTGACAAGCTTTGTGTAATGTGTACGTTTGCAGAACATCACTGTGGACAACAAAACCCAGGGAATAATGGAAAAAAGCCAATGGGACCTGAAACATGTTCGTTTCACCTCAGGCAGGCTCAACAGAATCGATGACTTCATTGTCCACTATCAGAGAACACACACAGCACTACTGAAAGAGTACCAGGACTCAAAAAGAGACCACAAAGAAAAGGTTAATGCTTCGCTGTATTATTTAAATCATAAGACTGTACACAGTTTGGATTATTGTCAGCAAGATCAAGGGTTACTGTGTCAACTATTGAAATCAATGCACATTATTGTTGAAATGTTACAAACAGGAATGTCTTCTTTTTGGTATAGAAAAGACCATGGTGTATTTTGGATAACAGTTTTATTATTCATTCACGTTAATTCAAGTGTACGGTATTTAGTTACATCCATTTCATCATGTCTATGCAGTTATTTCGAGTGAGTCGAGAGAAATGGAAGGACCGAAAACTGACAAAGAAGGGAAGATATGTGTCATCAATACGCAAATCTTTCCCTTTTAAGAATAAAACAAATAAGGTATGTCTGTATGTAGAGACACGTTAAACATAAGAAAGTGAAATCTTCAACAATTTCTAATATACCGGTAATTTAAATTATTCTAATGTTGATAACAGTTGTAAATTTTTCCATACCACAAACATGAATTATTATATAGTCAGTCTATTAAAAGATGGTGATGTGCTATGACTGAGCTACTGGAACATTTGAAATCTACATTTGTTTTGTTTGGCAGGCATTTGGGTATATTGTATTTGGGTAATTATATAGAAATAATAATTACAGTACAACATATTGTCATGATGGTAGGAAAGAAACAGCCAGAGCCAGAGAGCTGAGAAGATGTCATTTGAAGAGGAAGGAGTGGAAGATGAGGCTGAGTCCAAAATGACAATGCAGACTGATGTGCATGTGAGTACTACCTTAAAAAGGAGTTATTCTGTAAACGCATGCAATTGTAAGATCAGCTCAGCTGTATGTACTGTCTGCAGTTAACATGTACCTAACTATTACAGAAACAATTGATGTCAATGTGGAAGAGAGACACAGAGATTATTGTTTCACTGATTCCAACACATACAGAAGGAAACACAATTATCATCCGCCACACTGAGCTGCGGACAGTACGACCACACCACTGGCTATGTGGAGAGGTAATAGAATGATATAATTTATTTATTTATGAAATACAATATACAAAATAAAAATATATAATTTCTTACCATAGGTAATAGAAGGGCTGTTTCATATAATGGCAAATAAGATGGACACGTGCAAAAGAGTTTACATCCTGAATTACTACACGGCCGGAGCGATACTTAGTGGAAACGAAGCACTACTAACTAACTAAATGTATTAACCGTCTTGTTTTTGGTAGTGCGTAAATGCTGTGAACCACACAGTATTTCTGGTGGATCCTGCAAAAAGTAACTCAGAAGAGAGTGACTCAGAAGATGCTGCAAAAAAATTAAAGTAAGTACTTATTACTGGATGGAAAAGAGAAGGATTGTATTACGTTATGACTAATTAATGTTTGGTTTGAGAAAATGTTTTACTATAGGTCTTTACAATAATACATTTGTACAGTTTACTTGTTTCTAATAAGTACAACTGACAATTTCATATGCTGCAAACAAAGTGAAGTACGAACAACGTGTTTTGGAAAATCAAAATGGGTGGACATTGAATGGAAAGGAGGTGTCATGGACCACCCCTATCAACAGGATGGGAATAGCTGCGGTGTTATTGTGGCAATGGTAAATGATTTCTAAAGTTTAATAAACTTCCTTAGAAACACTTTGTTTAATAAGTCATTTTTCTTTGGTTTTGTTTGTGTGACATTTGATTTTATTACCAGTTATGATGGTTTACATCTTTTACACTTATTTAGATTGCCAGAGAAGTGATTAAGGCTTTTCCTGACACTCCAGCCATCCATTTTAACACTTCAACAGAAGCTATGGTCAACGAAAGGAAAGCACTGGCTCAGCAAATCTTGAATGCGTCAGGTATGTTATGCAAAATATTATTATTTTGTAACTAATTGTAAAAATATGCATAATTGGGAAATAAGATTGTGCATAAACATAGTTTACTCAGAAGAGTCTAACAATCAGAAAGCCAGGATAAACAGATGAACCAAGACTAAAAAAAGTACTACAGTGTATTGGTATTGCATAAGTGAACAGTAGATGAAAAATGGACTTGTTCCTCCTCCTTTAATATATTTTATAAGTAAAAAAACAAGTACAGTAAACACAAGAGCACTGACCAGAGGAGATTGTGATGTACAGCGGCGCAGGACTAAATTTGGCCAAATGGTGGTGTCCATCAGAGGCACACAGTCATGGAACACACTGCCAGTTTCCATCAGGAACTGTGGGACCTACACTGGTTTTAAAAACTCTTTGAAACTTTGGCTGAAAACTAATCAGAAGTGCACTCATGTATAGATTACTTTGTCTATTTTCTTATGGCATCATATTTTTATTGTATTTTTATGTTGTGTTATGTGCTATATATGTGATGTTTGTATTTGTATCTGCTCTTTTGTTTTATGTGATGTTTCTTGTTCTTACCTGCCTTAGGACAACGGATGAAAACTAGCTATTGTGCTAACTCTGGCATATTTACATTACTGCTTACTGCTGTCGTGTTTATTAATATGCATTGTCCTAACTTAAAAAAAAAAATTTAAAAAAAGAGGGAGTTTTTCTTTACCACTGAAACATCATGTCAGTTTCTATATTGATAAGAGAAAAGTGCTACATAAGTACTGTCCATTTTCTATTTCCTTCATGCTTGCTCAGGAAGAGAGTTCAGTGATGGAGTATATTTCAAAGCAGTCTACTTGTACTCCTCAGATAAATAAACATTATTTTATGATGTAACTTATTTTCCTTGATTTACAGTGTTTGATGTGGGCAACAACTGCTCCATGTGTTCTCTTGCAAAACCACCTGGTGCAGGGCCTCCAATGATAGACTGGGTGAGTACATTTGTTTGGTGATGTAGTATGTATGCTTTTTTATTGTAGTATCACCAGTGGTGGGATGTATTTAAGTACAAGTACTTTGTTAGTGTACTTAAGTAGATTTTTCATATATCGGTACCTTAATTAAAGATAATTAAATGTGGGTACTTTTGCTTTTACTCAACAAAATTTTACATGAAGTATCTGTACTTTCCAGTTCACTACATTTCTATACTGTAATGTGTTACAGTAAGTAAGTTACAGCTTTTTGATTTCTCATTAGTTTGAAAGTAACTGATGTCGAGAGGGGAGTTGGTCCATTGAATGATAATGTGTTTACTGCAGTTAAAATGACACATTGGTTTTACTGTTGTGTGTAAGTAAGTTACAGCTTTTTGATTTCTCATTAGTTTGAAAGTAACTGATGTCGAGAGGGGAGTTGGTCCATTGAATGATAATGTGTTTACTGCAGTTAAAATGACACATTGGTTTTACTTTGTGTTAAATAAAAACTTTCAAAGGTAGAATCATTCCTCTTTATTATTTTCGCTTAATGACATTTATCTCTGCATGTCATCACTGAAATTCTGAAGAATCACAAGTCCAAGTGTGAACTGTGTCACAGAGCAAACACAATAAAAACATGTATTATCTGCAGCATTGGTCATTAAAATGACACAAAACTATTAATGTATTGCAGAAAATAGACTTACAGTAGGCACACTTAATGATATTGGAGACCATTGCATTAGGTAATACATACAGCAAGTAATTTTAAAAATACTTAAATAAAAATATTAATATGGTACTTCAACTATGACTAGAGTACATTTTTGTCTATTTATTTGTACTTGTACTTATGTACAATGTTTGAGTACCGGTACTTTATCCACCACTGAGTGTCACAACAAATGTAAATTATTCAATGTAATACAGGTGGATTTTATAGCATGCTGTAGATAATAGTTTACGATTAGAGTATCTTTATTGTCAATCGCATCAAGTGGTATATGAGGTGGAACGACAGTTTGTATCGAAGTACTGGTACAACATCAAATCTCAACTGCTACCAAACAAAAGTTTGAAAGTTAAAGCCTTACTGGCAATTACTGTACTTGTTTTAGGTTGTTTTTCTAGAAGATAATGAATTGTTAAAAGAATGTGAAAATGTAATGTTAATATGGGACTAAACGCATTATTTTGTACCATACTAAATGAGTTTTCTATCTATTTCTTCAGATCCAGTGTGACTCATGTGAGAAATGGTTCCACGAGCAGTGCCTACGTTTCAGTGACAAAGTCCTGGAACTAGCAAGAGCAAACTACTGGAACTGTCCATTGTGTGCTTGAAACCAACGTTCAGTGCTCCAATATTGTGAGCCTTGGTACCCTTCTTTTTGAATAATGTAACTTTTTTATCACAGTAACACAAAAAAATATTTCTATTTTTAATGACCGTTGTAATTAACTTCGTTTATGCACCTTCACCGGCTATTTTCAGGTAAATTGTATGGAGACAGATTACAGAGAAGTCCTGTAATAAGCCAGAGAAAATGACTGGAACTGCTTGTACTTGAAAACTGATACAGGTATAAGTTTTTGTAGAAATGTTTTCATGGTTAATAAAAATTACTTTAGATAGTTTTACTACTGCTTACATTTACACTACTTTAATATCTACAACACTGCTGATACATATACAGTATTCTCTGACCAGCCTTATTTAAGGATGGCCAATGTGCCTTACTGCATATGCCACTTTTGCCACTTTACCAACATCAACTACTACCTCATACATATACTGTGTACATTAACTCATATGCTGCTTTGCCACTCTTTGCAAATGTCAATGCTAGAACGTTTAGTTTATTTTACAGTTACAGTATACTTTTTTAGACATTTTTTTATACTACTATGCAAAAACTCAGGACAGTACAGTATCACACTTTTATTATTTCATCTTATGCTTATGTTAATTAAATGTTTAGTGTTTTAGTTTTAGTGTTGGTGTAAATTTTTCAAACTTTTATACTACTATGAAAAAACTAAGGACAGTGTTACACTTTTACTATTTTATGCTTATGTTTATTAAATGTTTTAGTGTTTTAGTGTTTAAATGGTTACTGTTGCACCGAGGGACTGAGAAAAACGCAATTTCAATCCTGTGTATGTCCTGTACATATTGCAGTTCTGACAATAAAGTTGACTTTGACTTTTACTTTTGTTGACTTTTGTAATAAACACTTTTATTTCTGGTATGAATTATTCTGATTGTAATGGTTTTTCTTTTACTTCAATGTGTAAACAATGGTGCTTTATTTTGAAAGTACACATTTGATGTTGCTCAAAGTTGGTGAGCATGGTGAGCGTGGTGCGTGGAATCGAAATGTTGTCCAGCAATGAAGTCAGCAACTTGTGTATATCACAATGAACAATGTCCAACTTTGGAGGTGATTTATTTTGAAAGTCCAAATCAGAAGTTGCTCAAAGTTGGTCAGCAACATCTTGGGGTCCTCTAAAGTCAACCTGAAGTGAGCGTGGTGCGTGGAATCGAAATGTTGTCCAGCAATGAAGTCAGCAACTTGTGTATATCACAATGAACAATGTCCAACTTTGGAGGTGATTTATTTTGAAAGTCCAAATCAGAAGTTGCTCAAAGTTGGTCAGCAACATCTTGGGGTCCTCTAAAGTCAACCTGAAGTGAGTGTGGTGCGTGGAATCGAAATGTTGTCCAGCAATGAAGTCAGCAACTTGTGAATATCACAATGAACAATGTCCAACTTTGGAGGTGATTTATTTTGAAAGTCCAAATCAGAAGTTGCTCAAAGTTGGTCAGCAACATCTTGGGGTCCTCTAAAGTCAACCTGAAGTGAGCATGGTGCGTGGAATCGAAATGTTGTCCAGCAATGAAGTCAGCAACTTGTGTATATCACAATGAACAATGTCCAACTTTGGAGGTGATTTATTTTGAAAGTCCAAATCAGAAGTTGCTCAACGTTGGTCAGCAACATCTTGGGGTCCTCTAAAGTCAACCTGAAGTGAGTGTGGTGCGTGGAATCGAAATGTTGTCCAGCAATGAAGTCAGCAACTTGTGAATATCACAATGAACAATGTCCAACTTTGGAGGTGATTTATTTTGAAAGTCCAAATCAGAAGTTGCTCAAAGTTGGTCAGCAACATCTTGGGGTCCTCTAAAGTCAACCTGAAGTGAGCATGGTGCGTGGAATCGAAATGTTGTCCAGCAATGAAGTCAGCAACTTGTGTATATCACAATGAACAATGTCCAACTTTGGAGGTGATTTATTTTGAAAGTCCAAATCAGAAGTTGCTCAAAGTTGGTCAGCAACATCTTGGGGTCCTCTAAAGTCAACCTGAAGTGAGCGTGGTGCGTGGAATCGAAATGTTGTCCAGCAATGAAGTCAGCAACTTGTGTATATCACAATGAACAATGTCCAACTTTGGAGGTGATTTATTTTGAAAGTCCAAATCAGAAGTTGCTCAACGTTGGTCAGCAACATCTTGGGGTCCTCTAAAGTCAACCTGAAGTGAGTGTGGTGCGTGGAATCGAAATGTTGTCCAGCAATGAAGTCAGCAACTTGTGAATATCACAATGAACAATGTCCAACTTTGGAGGTGATTTATTTTGAAAGTCCAAATCAGAAGTTGCTCAAAGTTGGTCAGCAACATCTTGGGGTCCTCTAAAGTCAACCTGAAGTGAGCGTGGTGCGTGGAATCGAAATGTTGTCCAGCAATGAAGTCAGCAACTTGTGTATATCACAATGAACAATGTCCAACTTTGGAGGTGATTTATTTTGAAAGTCCAAATCAGAAGTTGCTCAACGTTGGTCAGCAACATCTTGGGGTCCTCTAAAGTCAACCTGAAGTGAGCGTGGTGCGTGGAATCGAAATGTTGTCCAGCAATGAAGTCAGCAACTTGTGTATATCACAATGAACAATGTCCAACTTTGGAGGTGATTTATTTTGAAAGTCCAAATCAGAAGTTGCTCAAAGTTGGTCAGCAACATCTTGGGGTCCTCTAAAGTCAACCTGAAGTGAGCGTGGTGCGTGGAATCGAAATGTTGTCCAGCAATGAAGTCAGCAACTTGTGTATATCACAATGAACAATGTCCAACTTTGGAGGTGATTTATTTTGAAAGTCCAAATCAGAAGTTGCTCAAAGTTGGTCAGCAACATCTTGGGGTCCTCTAAAGTCAACCTGAAGTGAGTGTGGTGCGTGGAATCGAAATGTTGTCCAGCAATGAAGTCAGCAACTTGTGAATATCACAATGAACAATGTCCAACTTTGGAGGTGATTTATTTTGAAAGTCCAAATCAGAAGTTGCTCAAAGTTGGTCAGCAACATCTTGGGGTCCTCTAAAGTCAACCTGAAGTGAGTGTGGTGCGTGGAATCGAAATGTTGTCCAGCAATGAAGTCAGCAACTTGTGAATATCACAATGAACAATGTCCAACTTTGGAGGTGATTTATTTTGAAAGTCCAAATCAGAAGTTGCTCAAAGTTGGTCAGCAACATCTTGGGGTCCTCTAAAGTCAACCTGAAGTGAGCGTGGTGCGTGGAATCGAAATGTTGTCCAGCAATGAAGTCAGCAACTTGTGTATATCACAATGAACAATGTCCAACTTTGGAGGTGATTTATTTTGAAAGTCCAAATCAGAAGTTGCTCAACGTTGGTCAGCAACATCTTGGGGTCCTCTAAAGTCAACCTGAAGTGAGTGTGGTGCGTGGAATCGAAATGTTGTCCAGCAATGAAGTCAGCAACTTGTGAATATCACAATGAACAATGTCCAACTTTGGAGGTGATTTATTTTGAAAGTCCAAATCAGAAGTTGCTCAAAGTTGGTCAGCAACATCTTGGGGTCCTCTAAAGTCAACCTGAAGTGAGCGTGGTGCGTGGAATCGAAATGTTGTCCAGCAATGAAGTCAGCAACTTGTGTATATCACAATGAACAATGTCCAACTTTGGAGGTGATTTATTTTGAAAGTCCAAATCAGAAGTTGCTCAAAGTTGGTCAGCAACATCTTGGGGTCCTCTAAAGTCAACCTGAAGTGAGCGTGGTGCGTGGAATCGAAATGTTGTCCAGCAATGAAGTCAGCAACTTGTGTATATCACAATGAACAATGTCCAACTTTGGAGGTGATTTATTTTGAAAGTCCAAATCAGAAGTTGCTCAACGTTGGTCAGCAACATCTTGGGGTCCTCTAAAGTCAACCTGAAGTGAGCGTGGTGCGTGGAATCGAAATGTTGTCCAGCAATGAAGTCAGCAACTTGTGAATATCACAATGAACAATGTCCAACTTTGGAGGTGATTTATTTTGAAAGTCCAAATCAGAAGTTGCTCAAAGTTGGTCAGCAACATCTTGGGGTCCTCTAAAGTCAACCTGAAGTGAGCGTGGTGCGTGGAATCGAAATGTTGTCCAGCAATGAAGTCAGCAACTTGTGTATATCACAATGAACAATGTCCAACTTTGGAGGTGATTTATTTTGAAAGTCCAAATCAGAAGTTGCTCAAAGTTGGTCAGCAACATCTTGGGGTCCTCTAAAGTCAACCTGAAGTGAGCGTGGTGCGTGGAATCGAAATGTTGTCCAGCAATGAAGTCAGCAACTTGTGTATATCACAATGAACAATGTCCAACTTTGGAGGTGATTTATTTTGAAAGTCCAAATCAGAAGTTGCTCAACGTTGGTCAGCAACATCTTGGGGTCCTCTAAAGTCAACCTGAAGTGAGCGTGGTGCGTGGAATCGAAATGTTGTCCAGCAATGAAGTCAGCAACTTGTGTATATCACAATGAACAATGTCCAACTTTGGAGGTGATTTATTTTGAAAGTCCAAATCAGAAGTTGCTCAACGTTGGTCAGCAACATCTTGGGGTCCTCTAAAGTCAACCTGAAGTGAGTGTGGTGCGTGGAATCGAAATGTTGTCCAGCAATGAAGTCAGCAACTTGTGTATATCACAATGAACAATGTCCAACTTTGGAGGTGATTTATTTTGAAAGTCCAAATCAGAAGTTGCTCAAAGTTGGTCAGCAACATCTTGGGGTCCTCTAAAGTCAACCTGAAGTGAGCGTGGTGCGTGGAATCGAAATGTTGTCCAGCAATGAAGTCAGCAACTTGTGTATATCACAATGAACAATGTCCAACTTTGGAGGTGATTTATTTTGAAAGTCCAAATCAGAAGTTGCTCAAAGTTGGTCAGCAACATCTTGGGGTCCTCTAAAGTCAACCTGAAGTGAGCGTGGTGCGTGGAATCGAAATGTTGTCCAGCAATGAAGTCAGCAACTTGTGTATATCACAATGAACAATGTCCAACTTTGGAGGTGATTTATTTTGAAAGTCCAAATCAGAAGTTGCTCAACGTTGGTCAGCAACATCTTGGGGTCCTCTAAAGTCAACCTGAAGTGAGCGTGGTGCGTGGAATCGAAATGTTGTCCAGCAATGAAGTCAGCAACTTGTGTATATCACAATGAACAATGTCCAACTTTGGAGGTGATTTATTTTGAAAGTCCAAATCAGAAGTTGCTCAAAGTTGGTCAGCAACATCTTGGGGTCCTCTAAAGTCAACCTGAAGTGAGCGTGGTGCGTGGAATCGAAATGTTGTCCAGCAATGAAGTCAGCAACTTGTGTATATCACAATGAACAATGTCCAA
>JBBPBX010065780.1:0-19860 GCA_038048925.1 Garcialebias charrua | reverse complement strand
CTTTCTAACAACCGACGTATGTTCTCCATCTCTTCTGAGGACAGAGGTTTAGGGCCTTTTTTCTGGAACTTCTGTGGGTTTTTCCTCGCCCCAGACTGTTCAGTTTGAGGTGCAGGAGCTGGCGCATTGCTCGGGGGTCCCCTCTGGGACCACCCTCTTTCATATGAGTCTCCTTGGGACCCATATTTCTTTTTCTTTTGGAATGCCCCCCTTTTTTGATGATGGGGTTCTTCCTCTTGATGCGGCCTGTACCACTTAGGGTCTCTGGACCCCTTTTGGTCTTTGTTCCAGCGGACACCTTCATTTTGCGGTCTGTCAGGTTGGAAATTTTGTTTATTCTCGCCTTCCTTAAAAGAGTGAGCTGGCGCTCTTGCTCCTTCAAGGTCTAGCGTTTGGTATTTGACCTTTTCACCTGGATACACTTCAACGGGTTTCTTGTGTCGCTTGTATGTTTCAAAAACACGTATAGCGCACTCCTTTAATTCACGCATGGTTTTTTCTCTGTAGTCGGCCATGAGGTTGGCCGTTGAACCAATCTCTGAATATAGATTGTTCATAAAAAGAAACTTAAAATCACGTTCATCCTCCATCCCTGGCTCATTCCGATCACCAAAAAAGGCTTCGAAAAGTCTGTCATAATATGGGATTGGATGTTCATTCTGCCCCTGAGTGATTTTCAATGCGGCTTGGTAGCCAACGTCTCCCATGCGAGGAGCATATTCTTGCAGTAGAGTTTCGCAGAAAAGTTTGTAATCCTTCAAAATGGCGACTGGTTGACGCGCAATGAAGTGCTGCACTTTCCTGTTTGTGGTGAGTTTGATCAAACTGATTTTATCGTCAACCGTAGCGTTCGGATAGCATGCCAGTTTAAACTCAATGTCTTTCAGATAGGTATCGGTTTCAGTTGAACCATATTGCCCTGGCTCAAAACGTTGAACGAACTGGGAAATTTTATGGAGTCGTTCTATTGGGACAGCGAATTGAGAGCCATTAATAGTGATATACCCACCCGTCTGCGCACCAGGTACACCTGTAGACATGGGGTACGTAGGTACCTGCCATTGGGTTGTCCCAGCAAATGTCTGTTGAGGTGGAGGTGGTGGCGGAGGGAGTAGTGCATCGGGCATGGGCGGGGGCGGTGGAGGAGGGAGTGGGTCATCAGGTATGGGAGGGGGCGGCGGAGGCGGTGGATTCTCAAGGTGTTTACTCATGAGATCCAAACATTTTCTCTCTTCTTCAAAGAGTTTGTTCATTGCTGATGCACGCTCTATTCGACAACTGTTCAGTTGGACTCTTAACCCATCATTTTCACGTTGTAACATCATGTGCTGTTCTTGTGATTTTCTATAATCATCTTGCAGCCTTGTGTACCGTAGTGATAATGATTCCAGGGTGTCCGTGCATTTGTCCAGCGCGTCTCGTGCCTCCCCACAATCCGCCTGAAGCGACTTGTACTGATGGTAATACTTATCCTTCTCCACCACACATTTTTCCAACTCACCTTGTGATTGGTCAAAATCCCTTTTTAACACTGTGCATTCTTCGTAGAGACTACGCGCTTGTTCAGCGCTGCCAATACTCGACTGTGTTAAACTCTTTACCTCCTGCTGTAAAGTGGCAACCTCCATTTGTGCTGTTAAACATGATGTAGAGACAGCCCGGCGTACAGCAGTTTCAAAGTCTAGCTTGGCCTTTAACAGAAGGCTTAATTTAGCCAAACGTTTATCTCTGTCTGCTTTCTTTTCAGCCGTTGTGGTTCCAGCTGTTACAGTTTTTAATGCTCTGTCCACATCTGCTTCCTCCATCAACTGTGTCTCTTCATGATAGTTTGTGATGGACCCTGTGAGTGAAAATAAGGCACGTTCGATCCAATCTGCTTTGGTCGGGTCGTGGCCTTCAGTTGGCACAGGCTGCCCCGTATCCGTGGTGTCAGGGGTCTCACCCTCTGTGCCTGCCATCTTTTATCTGGATTTTCAGTGAAAATAAAAATAAAAGATGCTCTGTATTCGTTACTCTAAACTTTTCACTATTTGAAATAAACAGGAAAGTTTAAATGTACACAGGATAACTGTGGAAGATGATGTGTCAGAGAGAAGGAAGAGAAAGGAAAAAAATTCAGTTATCTGGAGTGAAAACTGTACTTTTGTTTGTTATTTTAAATTCTTTCGTATTTAAAATAAGCAAAAATGTTTGTCTGTACCTCTGTTATTCTAAATAATTTATTTAAAATAAACAGGAGTTATTGTTTGTGTACAGAACAAATTTAAAAGCTGGTAACTCACCATAAAAATGCTGACTTTTTTATGATGTTTTTGAGAAAACTCATCTGTCAACGTCTTTTAACCAACAGGGGGCAGCTTCGAGTCTTAATGTAATCACGAGGAAACTGATTTTTCTAATCAGTATTTAACCTTTTAGAGTTAGTTTCTAGTGTGTCCGTGATAAACGCTCGAACCACGTTCTTGTCAGAGACAAATCTATGTTGTTAGACAGTTTAGATGGCTTTAAATGAGTTTTTAAACTCTCAGTGAAATCTCCGTTTGTCCTGTGAACTGCTTGTCACCCGAAGTGCACCTGGAAATGACGACACAAATAGGCGGGTCGACGCAGCGCGTCACCAGCTTCCGTTGAGCGAGGCGGAGCTCGCTAAACAGATACGTGACGTCAACCAATCAATCACAGCGTTTGTAGTTCATTCCCAAGCGTTCATGGTGAATGAAGTTTTCTTACCTTCGACCACGGCAGTGCCGGAAATGACGACAAAGTGGGTTGGTCGCAACGGCGTGCGTTCCCACTACAGCGAATCAGCGCTCGCCACGAGTGATTGACAGCTCACAGCTCTCGTTTATCCAATCACAGCTCAGCTCATAAACAAACGTGACGTGTCGGACACGTCGCCTTTAACTTTACCTTAGCACAACAGAAAGCAACTTTACAGACCCTTAAAACAACTCAAACGCTTCAAATTAACTTCCCAAAATTCTGAAACGTGGCAATCACAATTAAAACAGGCACGACTTAGCTACGCTTAGTAACCCAGCACTGCAGCTGCAGAACAAACACGGACTCGCTCGGAGCCACTTCAAGGTCGGTTCCGTCCACTTTTTAATGGAGCAGGAAACGGGTCTGACAGAACCCAGCCGACAACGTTCTAACAGTAATATGCTTTTTCGACCTGCTCTAATATGTAAAATACCACACACAGCAATCTTGCAGATGTTAACAGCTTTTCAGGCAGTTTGACTCGGCGGTCAACAAAGCTTTGTACCGGAGTCTGTGCGTGAACTGGGCCGAACGGAACCAGAACCCCCCCACAGACCACGGGCTGACAACTTCACCTAAAAGCTTCCCACAGCGTGTTAATGAGTTGAACAATAACAATCTCTCAGCTTCAAATGATAAAAACATGCAGAATCTGCCTGTCTTGAACACCCCAGCCAAAAATTATCACCTTCAGAGTCCAAAAATTGGAACAATCATGCCAACATAACGTTTCAAGTTCATGAGAGATCACAGATTTATCAATAAACTTTCAGAAAAACTCGTACGGCCACCAGATGAAGGAAACATGAGGGAGACCATATATTGTGTCTTTAAACACATATAGTGCCACCCAGATGTAACTAAAGGATTTTAACAGGGGTCAGTATTAAGCTGACCTCTTTATCCTTAATTAATTTACTTATTCAGATTGAATAGTAATTTCACGGATTCTTTTCTTTTTCAGTTTACCCAATATTTCTGTGATCTTTATGATGGATAAATAAACAGAGCTATAGAGTGACAATGGACATTGACTTAGTTTGGTATGCCAGGCGACACTACCATTTATTTAAAATAAATCAACTAAAATCAACACCATTACACTTGATTGACATGATTTCACTTTCTTTCAAATTAATACGTCAGCACACTTAAATTTAACACAACAGACTTCAATATTGGATGTTAACATATTTAGTCTGTGGGCTCTTCAGCTTAAAATAGTTTCCAGCTTAGATTTGAGGGAAAAGAATAGGAGGAAAGATTTAAGAAGAATTGGGAGGTTAAGAGAGGAAGTTTATCTTGCATTTATGAAACCAGATGACACTCTTCCGTACGCGTCCAGCTAAGATATCATCACACCTCCAGCAAGCAAACAGCTGCTCCTTTACCTTAAGACGTCCGCCTTGGTTCTGGCAAAGAGCTGTGATCAGCTTTGGACTGACGAGTCGTCGGTCCCGCAAGTCCAAGCTGGACTCCAGACGTGTTTACCTTGTCGGTGTCGGTGATACTCGCTTTCGTCGGCAGAAGCCGTGGCAATCGTGGTTTTTTGGCTCAAGATAAATTATTCCAGGAAGGAATAACAAAGTTTTGAGCTTACGCTCATTCGAAGTGGACTCATAACAGCAAGTTATCAGTCCCAGCTGGATGACGAAGGTCGTTAGCTCTTGACCAAGCGTACCCCAGCCCTTTGGGAAGGTTCACATCTCTTTTGAAGCTCCCAGCAAACTCTGAAGCGTTTCCGCAAAGTTAGAACTTAAAAGAGAATTAGAGAGGAGAGAAACTTGTCTCTTTTTCATTGGCCCACTTGTTATCACTATTCAAGGTGAAATTCAGCACAGAGAAGGAAATTGTTTAGGAAAAGTATCTGAGTGAGAGACTTTCAGACGCTAGATGAGAGTTTTAGCTTAAACTCGACAAAAACAATTTCAGTGTAAGTCAGTTTGACATTTTAGCTGAACTTTGACACCTTTTCACTTGCAGAAATGACACATTGATGTTTCACATTTAAAGAATAACAGCATATAACATATATCATGAAAATGACAAAAGTTATTCTTTTGATTACATTAGAATAAAATCAAAGATAGAAATAGTCTCTTTTGATGACTATATTCTCAGATTACAACTAATGGAATGATTTTGTGGTAAATGTCTTGCTTTACTGAGAGGTCAGTAAAGGTCATCACTGGACAGTTCAAAAACCTTAGTTTGACCCTGGGTAGGTCCACTACAGCCGCTTGCGTTTCAAACAACTGCAGACACGAGTCACATAGTGTTCCACATCACCCTGCATGTGAGGCCAATAAAAGCGATCTCTAATGAGATTTAGCACCCGCTCCACTCCAAGATGACCCATTTCCTCATGAAGCTCCTTATAAACAAGTTGATGGTATTTCTTTGGTAAAAGGAGCTGTGACCGGCTGGCTGTCCTACGACAGAGTAATCCATCTTCATCTACATACAACTTGTGTTTTTGTCTCATCAGAGCAGCAGCCTCTCTACTACCTTTGTACCTCACACCCTTTTGTATCCCCTTTGTAGTCACACATTTCAGTACTTCACCAATCACTGGATCATCTTGCTGTGCTTGTCTAATCGCTGATTTCGTTATCTCATTCACTGATGTCGGCACAGGATCACATTCCTCCGACACCAGACTGTTGATGATTGCTGGGCACAGCCAGGGTTCTGACTCCAGAAACTGAACTGTAACTGCCTGAATCATGCTGTTCATTACCTCTGGGTGTACTAGCTGTGTGCAAGTCTGCATGTACGTCTCCATGCTGAGCGGCATGCGAGAAAGACCATCTGCATCTTTGTTTGCTTTGCCAGGGCGATACTTTATTGAAAACTGGAAATCAGCAAGTTCTGCAACCCATCGATGAGTGGTTGCATTCAGTTTAGCAGTTGAAAGCACATATGTAAGAGGGTTATTGTCCGTGTAAACAGTAAATGTTGGTGCATAATAGAGATAATCTCTAAACCTCTCACATATGGCCCACTTTAAAGCCAGAAACTCCAGCTTCCCTGAATGAAGGTGGTAGTTTTTTTCTGGGGCTGTTAGTGTCCTGGATCCATATGCAATGACTGCCAGATTTCCCTGTTGCCTCTGATAAAGCACAGCACCAAGTCCCTCTTGTGAAGCATCACAATGTAAGATGAAGGGTTGTTCAAAGTCTGGATAACCTAAAACAGGTGGTTTCACCAGAAAATCCAGCAACTGACAGATAATCTCTTGATGTTTTACTGACCAACTGATTGGTTGGCAAGACGGTGACTGTCCTCCACTGCTCTGATTACATTTTCGTCCTCCCTGCTTTTTCTGCTTGCCTTTACCCCTTTGCTCAGGACCTAAGGAGAGAAGATCATAGAGTGGCTTGGCTATGCAGGAGAAGTTTGGGATGTAACTGCGATAGTAGGAGACAAATCCCATTAATTTTCTTAACTCTCCCACCGTGGAGGGATTTTTGTGTCTCAAACTTTGCACTGGAGCAATGTCTGCAGGATCCATTGTATATCCCTTGTGTGTGACCAGCTTTCCAAGGAATCTTACTTGGTTCTTAAAGATGTCACATTTTCTTGGTGTCAGCTTGACTCCCATTTTCTGGTAACGATGCAATACACTTCTAAGATGATTCAGGTGGTCTTCAAATGTTTGAGAGTGCACCAAATTATCATCCAGGTAGGGCAAACACACCTCATCCCGAAGTCCTGCCATACACTCCTCCATGGACCTCTGAAACTCTGCTGGTGCAGATGATAATCCAAAAGGTATTCTCACCCATTCATACAGACCCCAGGGAGTGATAAATGCAGTGAGTGGGCGGCTTGATTCTTCCAGGAAGCCCTGGTGATAGGCTTTTCCCTGGTCGAGAACTGAAAACCAGGAACTTCCAATCAGACTGTTTAACATGTCCTGTATGCGGGGGATAGGGTGGCGGTCTGGCAAAGACTTCTTATTCAGCTCCCTGTAATCACAGCATAATCTGAGGCTGCCATCCTTTTTACGTACACAAACTATTGGGCTAGAATAGTTTGATTTTGACTTTGTTATCCAGCCCCTATTCAACAAATCTTCAAGATACTCTTTTACCTCCTTATGGAGCGGTTTGGGGATGGATATATATGTTCTTGTCACTGGTGTTGGATCCTGCAGTCGGATTTTGAGTTGCAATGAGGGGATGGTTCCAACATCATAATCATCACGGGAGAAGGCTGCACACTCCTCTCGCAGCAGTTGTTTTATCAGTTGTTGTTGTTCTTGGGAAAGGTGACTAATGGGAACTGGTGGATCCCAACCACCTTCACTTTCCATTCCTAGTTGGCTTTTCTTCCCTTTTCCTTCACAACTTGTTTCTGTTACTCTGCCCTTTTCACCACAGAAGATGGGTGTCTCAGTTTGGTTTATCTCTGCTGGTTCTGTTTGTGCCGCATACATGGCCTTCACTGCTTGGATTTGTCCTAATTTACTTTTGGAAGGTAAAACAATGTCATGAGCAGTATCATTGTTAATTGGGATTCTTAGGTGGGACCAAGAACCTCTGTGTAGACACACTACTCCTTCTTTGACCCTTAATCCCTCTGGTAGTTGTGATGGTGAAAGAGGTTCAAACAGGACTCCTTGATGACCTGTGAGTGGACCCGCTCGTGCATTGCACTTCACCATCTTCACCTGTCCAGCTGGAATGATGATGTTCTCTCTGCTTGCTTTTACATTGCCTACTTCCTGTACATCATTTGCATTTTTCATGACTTTTAGAAGTACTTCTGCCTTCTTGCATTCAATGGAAAATGCTGCACTGACAGCTTCTGTGATGAGGGGAGAAGGATCCACACCCATTTTTAACAGGTATTCAATTACATTGAACCCAATGATTGGTTCTTCTCCCACCCCTTCCTCTTCAGCCACCAGAATTGGCACCCAGACCTCCAGCGGTGTGGGATTAACAGATGGCAATTTGAATTTGACCTCCACCCACCCAATAAAAGGGATCGGTGTCCTATTCACTGCTCTCCCATCCAATATTCCAGGACCAATAATTTCACTGAGGCTTCTAACTGTAGCATGGGGAATATTCTGTTTTCTCCATTTTTCACTCATGAGGCATACCTGTGATCCAGTATCCCACAGAGCCTTGGTTTCCACCTCATCCAGTAGGCAGGTAATGGTACACCTCTTTCCAATCAGGTTGAGCAGCTTGTCTCTTTGTGATGGGGAGAGGAGGTTGACACCGACCATTTCATTCACCTGAGGTGTTGCATGTTTAACATCAGGGTGTAGCTTGTGACCATCTCCAGTTAGCCTCTTTTCAGTCTTGTCCACTCCTGTTGCTGGTATTGATGTTACAGTGCTTGTTAATGTGCCCACTTCTTCAGTGTTCCCCAATGTTTTCTTCAATCTACACCCCCGTGAAAGATGCCCACTTTGTCCACACTTAAAGCAGTGGTCACACACTTCTCCTCTATTTTTGTCCTGACAACTTTTACAGCCACGCTTTCTGCTTGGTCTTGACTTGTAAACAGACACAGAAGAGTCATTAACCAGTTTCCTGATGTCTTGCATTTCACTTTTAAGTTGTCTGATGGCGTCCAGGAGCTCAGTTTCTGTGTGGGAGGCAGAAGATTGGGTTTTCATGGTTTTAGTCTTCATTCCAGTGAAAGATGGTTGTTCTTGGTCCCAGATTGCTCCAACTTTTGTCTTTGGGGTTGGCTGTGCTTCTGCTCTTACTTCCCTCACTTTCAAGTCCTTACTGCTTCTCCTGAACTTTTGTTGTCTTTCCCATTCCATGCTGGCTGCCTCATTTGTCTTTGCTATTAGCACATCATCTGTAACTCTCAGATCATCCAGGAAGTTCTTGAGCTGGTGTTTCACATTATCATTAATGAGCCCTGTCCCCACAGCTCTCAGAAACTTTTTCTGAATCAGTTCTGGACCATAGTCTTCTTCTGAGCCAGGTTCTCTGGATGCAGCAAGCAATCTTTCTTTTAACTCTATTGCCCTAAATAAGAAGTTCTGTGGAGACTCAGTACTGTCCTGTGTAATATTTATTAAACGGTGGTACAGGTCAGTGGAGCTATCCTCCTTGTAATGGCCCCTTAAAATTGTCCTCAACTGTGCAATAGTGAGGTCTGTTTTGATCTCCAGCATGTCACGAAGGGGTAAACCCGGACTGATAGCCCTGACCACAGCCTCTATAATCTCCACTTCACTGTGATTTCTTTTCAGCCCCATATCAATCTGATGCATTAGATTTGAATAGGAAAGTTTGTCTCTTTGACCCCTTTCTCCAATTTGGCCATTAATTTTAAACTCTCTTCTTATGGTAACTTCAGGGGGCCTAGGTGAAAAAGGGTTCACTGGTTGTGTAGGCAGGTGGTATGGCCCCTGCTTTCTCACTTTGATTTCCAACTTTGCCATTTCTTCCTCTAATGTCTTTGTTGAAGCTTGGAAACTTGTCTGTAAGGCTGCATATTTTTCTTGTAAACTTTCAAGAGCAGCAACATCCCCATCATCTGTATCATCACCATACTGTGGCTTCTTATTTTTGCTCACTTCTTTAGCTTTTGAAATCAATCTGTTGAGGAATTGATGAGCCACGTCCTCCTCTTCACTCTCAATAGCAGTATCAGCAGCTTCACTTATTAATCGGATCAGCGTATGCTTTTTGGTCTGATTGTCAGCAGAAATCTTTGCATAGAAACACACCTCTTGGAGCTGGTCCACTTTCAACTGCACCAGGGCCTCACTCAGCTGGTCTTGCAGTTGCTCCCACTCCATTGCTGTTTGGCTCACACAGGTCTCACTCAATCTTCCATGAAGCACAGCTGATCCCTCACACGGGGCACCAATTTTGTTGCACACTTCAATAATGAGTCAGTGTGTTTGTTGCGGGTTGTTCTTTTATTGCTGAAAACTGTTAAACAGACATGAGGGCAACATGAGCATTTCCTCCTTCCTCAGCCAAACATAGTACTTAATTACTGTCCGCTTCATGCACTTACAATAAACAGTCCTAAATTCAGTTCAATAGCAAATTATTCAGTTACAGCTCAATTCTCCTAACACACAAATAATTATGGCAGTATATCCTATAAGTCCCAACACAACCAGTTAAAGTTAGCTTAGCTGCCAGCTTACTCAGACTAACAACATTAGGTAACATTTAACACAAGGGGTAAACGGCCAACATTCCCCACATTCACATGGACTTCTCAATAATCTCATACATTGCTATATTTGTGTCACTTGTGTGGATAGTTACCTGTTAAACAGACATGAGGGCAACATGAGCATTTCCTCCTTCCTCAGCCAAACATAGTACTTAATTACTGTCAGCTTGCTGAGTCAGGAGTGCACACTATATTTGATATGCCCTCTTGTGGCAAACTGTTGCCACTACATGCTTACTGAACATCCTCAGTTAAAGTGAGAGAATTAAACCTTGATGAGCAATTGCACTATTAAAACAGAACATCTTCCATTCTGTCACATTAGCAAGATACAGGTACCGTACATTTAACACACACAAAAAAAAAACATGTTAGCTTAGCTTAGCTAGCGGTACAGGTACCATGCGACACACGAAGGAGACATCTTCGTACATTAAACAAAGAAACGCGCGCACTGACAATAAACTCGCTGTGATCGCGCAATTTTTTATTAAATTAATCTATTAAAATTTAGCAAGATACAGGTACGTGTAACACACAAAACATGTTAGCTTACCTGTCGGCTCACGAAGGCACGGAAGGTGTCCAGCTTGTCCTGGTAGTCAGCTGGCAGCTTCTGTGACATGGTGGTCCGGGCCCTGATGGAGAGGTCGTTGCGCTTCATGAACCTGAAGCACCAGCTCGGACCACCTTGGAACTCCGCGATGCCCATGTCCTTGGAGACAGAGATGGCATGGAGGCGCAGCTGGACGGTGGAGACCCCTCTCCCACACGCGCGCTCCGAGAGAACCCAAGCCCTCACTCGGTCCTCAAGTTGTGGCCACCTGGCTCGCCTGCCCCTGTTCGCCCGCTTGGTCCTCTTCATGGCCTGGATCACCGCCTCGGACTTCCTCCAGCCCCGGATCACCTTCTCACTGACCCCGTACTGGCGGTCAGCGGCTCGGTTCCCGTGAACCACGGCGAATTTCACAACGTCCAATTTAAAATCGGCTGTGTATGACTTTCTTTTTGGAGGCATGGCTGCTGTTGTCTCGTTGTTCTTTGTTGTTGTCGTGTTGTTCGCTGTTGCTGCATCTGTCCTACTCCCCCACAGAGATGACGCCGGGGTGATGGGCTTTTATTCTCAATACACATACAGGTAACGCCCCCCGGCACGTCTGCAGGTACTGTACCGGTAAACAGACTACAGGTCTCTTTAGCGCCCATAGCGGCCGAAAGTGGTACTGCAAACTGTACTGCCCCCTAGCGGCCGAAAGTGGTACTGCAGCCTGTACTGCCCCCTAGCGGCCGAAAGTGGTACTGCAGCCTGTACTGCCCCCTAGCGGCCGAAAGTGGTACTGCAGCCTGTACTGCCCCCTAGCGGCCGAAAGTGGTACTGCAGCCTGTACTGCCCCCTAGCGGCCGAAAGTGGTACTGCAGCCTGTACTGCCCCCTAGCGGCCAAAAGTGGTACTGCAGCCTGTACTGCCCCCTGGTGGAAAAAAATCCACAAATAGGTCGCACTGGTATATAGGTCGCAGGCCCTGAAAAAACCATAAAAAGCTGCGACCTATAATCCGGAAAATACGGTATATATATACATACATATGTATGTGTATATATAATATACACATATATGTATACATATATACTGTACATACATTTATATATACAGTACATATACAGTATATACATATACACATATATATATATATATATATATATATATATATATATATATATATATATATATATATATATATATATATACATATATTTATATATACACGCATTGATGATGGTGGAGTACACTACTTTGGACAAAACTGAAAGTGGCATGCGTCCTAAAAAATCTGCGCCGCTCCATTGTCCCAGTTGATCAACAAGTGTGTTCCAAACTCTAAAACATTTGTAATATAAACTTAAAGGAGACCACAGATATGTTTTTAAAATTTTTATGGTATTTCTTTGGGGTTACCAGACACTGTTCATTCAATTTAATACACAAAATAATTCTTAGATAATCAATTATACCCTTTTTAATTCTGCCATTTTTAACTTTCGTTTTGAACGACCGGTTTATGATAATGAGATCTCGTGGCACGCCCTTCAAAGATCTGCTTACATTAACTCCGCCCTCCAAAGGCAGACGAGGAAGTCAACTCACGTTACTGCCACAGAGTCGAGCTGAGCTGAATTGGACCGCAACAGATCACAGTGTACAAGTTGTCGTGTCATTTTTTATTCTTCCTGTCATGTCCAACTCCCTCTCTCCCTCACTCTCACCGTGCGCGCGAGCTGGAGGGAGCGAGCAGTCACTGGCGGACACACATACACACACACACACTCACAGCGGTGCTGTCTTTTTATCTGAAAACTATCAATTTTAAATCTGCTTAGTGCTCCATTATCTGCGCCAGGAGGGTCAGAGAGGGTTTCTCCGAAACAAAAGGCTTTAAAAAAAAAAAGGGGGGGGGGAAAAAAGATGCAATGGACAAGATGCGATCTCAGGTCTCCCGGGTGGCGGTCCAGTGCGCTAACCACTCAACCAAACTGGCAGTTGTGCAAAAGTAGTCCTTCATCATATAAGAAGTGTAATTCTTCTTCGGTAATGTCGCCTGGACATTGCCATTAAAAATAAAATTAAGCCACGCATCTCTGCTCTCTGAGACTGGAAGAGTGTGTATCGACACATGTTGTGTAATGCAGCCAACAACGCAACATTTAACTTTAGGAGCCATTCTGCTGAGATGAACTATTCTTCTTCTTCTCCATTTGATTTATGGCGGATCGCAAACAACTGTTAGGTGCATACCGCCACCTAGTGTGCAGGCTGAGATGAACTCAGGAACCGCGTGGGTGGAGCATTACCAGGGGTTGCTAGGTGACGGGGGCGGGACAAAGGTTGGGATGGGTTGTGGCTGTGGGTTGTGGCTGCGGTTTGTGACGTAACAAACCGCAGGAAGTGCAATCGGCCGTTTCTATCTAAGATAAATAAATATACTTATAGTAAATAAACCACTGGGTGCATTTTTTTGGCCTTAGGACTGTTTTTTTATGAAGTAAATACCCAAAGTTGAGTACAAAAACATTAAAAAGTGAATTTTGCATCTGTGGTCCCCTTTAACAATATGTAATCAATCAATTCCAATCAAAATATCAAAGCAACTTTATTTAAATACTGTAAATGTTACACGTCAATAAAATTGTAACCGTTTAAAAAAATGAAAGACTGGTGTTATTTGTAGAAACAGAAAAACATATTACTAAATCTGCAGTTATGTATGAAATATGAACTTAAAATATCATCACTGGAATCTTAACCTGTTGTTCCAAAACATGTAACAATAATTAAAAGTAAAATTTGGCCAATAGCTCAGGTAAAAATGCTGACCTGTAGAACATTTCTACATTTTTCACTGCTTCTGTAAAGAACTCACCATCAGACACAATCCTCTGAATAAAGTCATCTGACCCAGAACTAAAGTTCTTTAGTTTATAGCAGGTCGCTTTTTTAAATGAGTCCACGAGGCTCAATGAGATTTACCTGACTAAATAAAGGTTGAATGAAAAACACCATGAAGTCACAGTACCCCTGCTCCGTCACAAACTGAGCTTGTACCTGTTTGACCTCTGCTGAGTTCATAGGACCTGTTTGTGTTGTCAATGCAGGACTGTTTTTTTTTTTTTTTTACTGAGGCACCGAGGACATCTTTGGCACAATGTCGACATTTTATTTACAAAACACCATTGTCACAGCAGGTGCAGGAGAGCAGAGCATCAGGAGAAGCTCTGAGGTCTGTTCGGTTGCAGTTGATGTGTAGTCTGGAGTCACAAGATCAGATCCTGATGCAGCAGTTCAGCGATGGCTTCATATGTCTGGCTGGCTGTTTTCACTGCCCCATCTGACAAACAACACA
The DNA here is from genome assembly GCA_038048925.1 of Garcialebias charrua. Lineage (NCBI taxonomy): Eukaryota > Metazoa > Chordata > Actinopteri > Cyprinodontiformes > Rivulidae > Garcialebias > Garcialebias charrua. Next base: position 6,026 of record JBBPBX010065780.1, on the reverse strand, counting down.
AAATTATTGTTATAATCTCCTCTAAACATCATTATCGTTTGCTTTTATCTGTCATTTTCAAAGTTTGGAGTGTTTGTGTCATGACATACTTGCTTTACAGTGCAGTGACTTGTCCCATCCTTGTCCAAGGACACCCACGGCTAGAGGATCTTTATACAGGAACTGACTGATTAACCTGAAATGATACACATTACACATTAATACAGGCCTATAGACCTAAGTGACAAATTTATGGATTTTTTCCCATATTTATAAACCATTTTTGGACTGGGATATGACCGTTTCCATTTATTCTGACTGAACCAAAACAAACCAAAAACAAAAACAGAAAGTACTGTAGATAGCAGCAGTAACATGTATGGCATGAGGTTGGCGGTTGTATCACGTAATATGAAAATGTGGCTATAATGATAAATTCAAAAAAGTTCAAGACAAAAACAACTGGACTTTATTTATTATACTATACTTTAGACTTTTTTTCCTTCCTTGCACTTTTTAGAATTTACCATGTCCTGGATGACTGAGAATCTTCACTCGCTATTAATGATTCAAACGGCCTGCCATACACCTCATTCTGCTCTGCTTCGAACCTTGAAAACAGCTGCACCGCCTCGGCGAATTTGACCATTAAAGTGCATGTATTAAGCAAATGATAGACTCAGACACACCTCTGCTACAATTATAGCTAATAAATAATTGTTTAGGTGCTTTTCTTAATAAATTTCAGAGAAAGAGTTGCGCTCCTACTTCCTGGTTCTGTCCCCTGCGTTCACGGAGCACCAAGCGCGAAACTAGTTTAAATAAAGCTGATTAGACCATTAAAGTACATTTATTAAGAAAACGTTAGACTGAGACACCTTACCCCTCCCTGGGCTGCCACCTTACCCCTCCCTGGGCTGCCACCTTACCGTGGTGGAGGGGTTTGAGTGTCCCAATGATCCTAGGAGCTATGCTGTCAGGGGCTTCATGCCCCTAGTAGGGCCACCCAAGGCAGACAGGTCCTAGGTGAGGGACCAGACAAAGCGCAGCCCAAAGACCCCTTATGATGAATTCAATTAATGGAAACAATGTTCCCTCGCCCGGACGCGGGTCACCGGGGCCCCACTCTGGAGCCAGGCCCGGAGGAGGGGCACGTTGGCGAGCGCCTGGTGGCCGGGCTTTTACCCATGGAGCTCGGCCGGGCACAGCCCGAAGAGGAGACGTGGGTCCCCCTTCCCATGGGCTCACCACCTGTGAGAGGGGCCAAAGGGGTCGGGTGCATTGTGGAATGGGTGGTGGCCGAGGGCGGGGACCCTGGCGGTCTGATCCTCGGCTACAGAAGCTGGCCATTGGGACATGGAATGTCACCTCTCTGGTGGGGAAGGAGCCTGAGCTAGTGTGTGAGGTTGAGAGGTTCCGGCTAGAAATAGTCGGACTCACCTCAACGCATGGCTCTGGCTCTGGAACCAGTTTCCTTGAGAGGGGTTGGACACTCTTCCACTCTGGAGTTGCCCCTGGTGAGAGGCGCCGAGCAGGAGTGGGCATACTTGTTGCCCCCCATCTCGGTGCCTGTACGTTGGGGTTCACCCCGGTGAACGAGAGGGTAGCCTCCCTTCGCCTACGTGTGGGGGGACGGGCTCTGACTGTTGTTTGTGCCTATGCGCCAAACGGCAGCGCAGATTACCCACCCTTTTTGGAGTCCTTGGAGGGGGTATTGGAGGGTGCGCCTCCTGGGGACTCCCTTGTTCTGCTGGGGGACTTCAACGCTCACGTGGGCAATGACAGTGAGACCTGGAGGGGTGTGGTTGGGAGGAACGGCCCCCCTGATCTGAACCCGAGTGGTGTTCTGTTGTTGGACTTCTGTGCTCGTCATGGATTGTCCATAACGAACACCATGTTCAGGCATAAGGGTGTCCATATGTGCTCTTGGCACCAGGACACCCTAGGTCGCAGTTCGATGATCGACTTTGTTGTCGTCTCATCTGATCTGCGGCCGCATGTCCTGGACACTCGGGTGAAGAGAGGGGCGGAGCTGTCAACTGACCACTACCTGGTGATGAGTTGGCTCCGATGGTGGGGGAGGATGCCGGTCAGACCTGGCAGACCCAAACGTATTGTGAGGGTCTGCTGGGAACGTCTGGCAGAGTCTCCCGTAAGACGGAGCTTTAACTCCCACCTCCGGGAGAGCTTTGAACACGTTCCGAGGGAGGCGGGGGACATTGAGCCCGAGTGGGCCATGTTCCGCGCCTCTATTGTCGAGGCAGCTTATCGGAGTTGTGGCCGCAAGGTTGTTGGTGCCTGTCGTGGTGGCAACCCTCGAACCCGGTGGTGGACGCCAGCGGTGAGGGATGCTGTCAAGCTGAAGAAGGAGTCCTATTGGGCCTTTTTGGCCTGTGGGACCCCGGAAGCAGCAGATAGGTACCGGCAGTCCAAGCGGCATGCGGCTCGGGTGGTTGCTGAGGCAAAAACTCGGGCGTGGGAGGAGTTCGGAGAGGCCATGGAGAATGACTTCCGTACGGCTTCGAGGCGATTCTGGTCCACCATCCGGCGTCTCAGGGGGGGAAAGCGGTACGCGACCAACACCATTTATGGTGGGGATGGCGTGCTGTTGACCTCAACTCGGGATGTTGTGAGTCGGTGGGCGGAATACTTCGAAGACCTCCTCAATCCTACTGGCACGTCTTCCACTGAGGAAGCGGAGCCTGGGGACTTTGGGTCGGGCTCTCCAATCTCTGGTGCTGAGGTCGCCGAGGTGGTTAAAAAGCTCCGCGGTGGCAAGGCTCCGGGGGTGGATGAGATTCGTCCTGAGTTCCTTAGGGCTCTGGATGTTGTGGGGTTGTGTTGGCTTACGCAACTCTGCAATATCGCGTGGACATCGGGGGCAGTTCCCTTGGATTGGCAGACTGGGGTGGTGGTTCCCCTATTCAAAAAGGGGGACCATAGGGTGTGTTCCAAATGTGGCAAGATGTCCTGCGGACATTAAATGCACCACACAGTTGCTGTGATGCGATTGGTGAATCTGGGGCTGGCTTCCGGTATAAAACTGGCCCAGCTCTCAGGGTTAGTTACACGTCATCCGCCTTCCGGCGGCGTTGGCTTGCTGTGTCACGCGCTGGCGTAATTGGGTGTTTTCAGTCGCTATGGACTGTTTTAGCGACCACCGTTGCAAGCTTCCTGCTTCCCTCTCCTGTTAGAGGTGGAGCAGCTCGGTGTTCGCTGCTGTTTGTCCTTTGCAACGTCTACTTCCTGTTGTCCGTGACAACGTCTACCTCCTGGTTGTCCGTGGCCGTTCTGCGGCGGTCTGGACTGTCCCGACTGGTTCTGCTCCTCATCCGGGTCGTCCCTCGCCTGCCGGCTGGTCCTGGGACTGTTTGGGGCCCGCTGTCTGGACGGCGTGGCGTGGGCTACGTCACGCGTCCTGCGGGCCGAGCTGAAGCCGACTGATGCCAGCTCAACCACTCACACAGGCGTCGGTTGGAGTGACGTCTCTTTGGGTGCAGCGGATTTCGCCAGGGCGGACTTTGGACTGATCGATAAAAGGATCTCTTCAGGCGGTGACAGTAGTCTTGTTTGTGTGTGTGTGTGTTGTGTGTGTGTATGTGTGTGTATGAGTTCCTTCCTGTTTTTAGAATATGGATGTGAATTGCACTTTTCTAGAAATGAGCTAGAATTGCCTTTTTAAAACTGTGTATTTTAAATTTAGTACTTTATTAAACAAACAACTGTGCAATTTAATTGGTGTGTGTGAATCTGTCTCAAGCCTCCTCTGCAACGGGTCTACGTGCCTTAAGGGTAATTTTTTTAGTAAAGTTTTTAACCAAATTCACTTTCTTTTATTAAAAATAGATTATTTATTTTTTAAACTAGATTATTTATTTTTTAAACTAAAGTTTCCCTATTTTATCAACACCCGTTTCGGCTACACAACTATAGGGGGATCACACTCTTAAGCCTCCCTGGTAAGGTCTATTCAGGGGTTCTGGAGAGGAGGGTCCGTCGGATAGTCGAACCTCGGATTCAGGAGGAGCAGTGTGGTTTTCGTCCTGGTCGTGGAACACTAGACCAGCTCTACACCCTCAACAGGGTCCTGGAGGGTGCGTGGGAGTTTGCCCAACCAGTTTACATGTGCTTTGTGGACTTGGAAAAGGCATTCGACCGCGTCCCTCGGGGGGTTCTGTGGGGGTACTCCGGGAGTATGGGGTACCAGGCCCTTTGATATGGGCTGTTAGGTCCCTGTACGACCGGTGTCAGAGCTTGGTCCGCATCGCTGGCAGTAAGTCAGGCTCGTTTCCGGTGAGAGTTGGACTCCGCCAAGGTTGCCCTTTGTCACCGATTCTGTTCATAACTTTTATGGACAGAATTTCTAGGCGCAGCCAAGGTGTTGAGAGGATCCGTTTTGGTGGCCTTAGAATCGCTTCTCTGTTTTTTGCAGATGATGTGGTCCTATTGGCTTCATCAGTTCGTGATCTACAGCTTTCGCTGGAGCGGTTTGCAGCTGAATGTGATGCGGCCGGGATGAGGATCAGTTCCTCCAAATCCGAGGCCATGGTCTTGAGCCGGAAAAGGGTAGCATGCCTTCTCCAGGTCGGGGAGGAGGTCCTGCCCCAAGTGGAGGAGTTTAAGTATCTCGGGGTCTTGTTCACGAATGAGGGAAAACTGGAGCGTGAGATCGATAGGCGGATAGGTGCAGCATCCGCAGTGAAGCGGGCGCTGTACCGGTCTGTCGTGGTGAAGAGAGAGCTGAGTCGAAAGGCAAAGCTCTCAATTTACCGATCAATCTACGTTCCCACCCTCATCTATGGTCATGAGCTTTGGGTTGTGACCGAAAGAACGAGATCTCGGATACAAGCGGCTGAAATGAGTTTTCTCCGCAGGGTGTCTGGACTCTCCCTTAGAGATAGGGTGAGAAGCTCAGTCATCCGGGAGGGACTCGGAGTAGAGCCGCTGCTTCTCCACATCGAGAGGAGCCAGTTGAGGTGGCTCGGGCATCTGGTTAGGATGCCTCCTGGACGCCTCCCTGGTGAGGTGTTCCGGGCATGTCCCACCGGGAGGAGACCCAGAGGAAGACCCAGGACGCGCTGGAGGGACTATGTTTCTCGGCTGGCCTGGGAACGCCTTGGGATTCCCCCAGAGGAGCTGCTCCAAGTGGCTGGGGAGAGGGAAGTCTGGGCCTCCCTACTTAGGCTGCTACCCCCGCGACCCGACCCCGGATAAGCGGAAGAAAATGGATGGATGGATGGATGGATAGACTGAGACACACCTCTGCTATAATTTCGAGCTAACAAATAATTGTTTATGTGATTTTCTTGTTAAATTACAGAGAAACGAGCCGTTCCGCCATATATATTTTTTCTTTTTTCCTAAAAGCCTCTCGGCTGTTGACTGAAGCCAGTCTCTGAAACTGTCTTTTCGCAGTCCAAAAAAGCTAAGAAACAATCAATCAATCAATCAATCACCTTTATTTAACCAGGTAGAGCCCATTGAGATCGAGATCTCTTTTACAAGGGTGACCTGGTCAAGTGGTCAGCAGCACACGTCACATTGGCAATAGGCATTTGCACTTATCAAAAAGAAAATAAAGAAAACTACAATCACAGTAAACAGATGTTGACAGTTCAAAACCAACAGGATATGACAGATTTCTATATACATTATATACAAAACAAGCAGACAAAAAAACAACAATGACATGTATATTGGATAAGTAGTGGTTAGAAACATCTGCAATGGTCAAGTTTCTTGATGACATTTTCTACTACGGTTGACATAAAGGATCCAGGAGAGATGAATGTTGATAGTTTCAAACAGTTGCATGACTCACTGGAAATATGTTTAAAGTTAGAAAACACCACCTGCGCAGACACCTCTTGAAACATATTTTCATTGCACGTCACTCCATCCAGCTCCCTCTGACTATTTTCATCGGCCAGCAAATACAGAAAAGCCTGAACCTCCACGTTTGACCACGGTTGTGACATAATTATTAGCCTGTGTTAATTCTAAAAAAATGCTCCTCCGACTTGTTGTTCTCGATTTTGACGGGATGG
>JBBPBX010065779.1:0-19860 GCA_038048925.1 Garcialebias charrua | reverse complement strand
AATGTGAGAGGGAATCGCCCCCTTCACATATAACTGACATATAATGTTTTTGCATTTAACCATAAAACCTTTTTTCAATTGAATTTGGGGAGTTATTTACTTTTTATTTGATTTTACTTAAAGACAAATTTCAGCCACATTGAAGAAGTGAGTTTCTATTTGATATTAAGAGACTCCACATAATTTTACAGTTTCTAAACCTTTTCTGAACCATTTTTCACTTTTGTGAACAAAATTTTGCTGAAACTGCCGCACTCCATAACCTTGTCGATACTAGCAAAGCATCGCTTTGTGGGATCAGGATGTTTAGGCTCATACAATTTGTGATAATTGCACTAAAAAAAATGTTCTTCCTGAAATAAAACATCCATTTATTCTAAGATGAAAATTAAAAAATGAGTGAAGCAAATGAGTATAAAAAAGAAGAAGAAAGTAGACCATTTGGAGGTCTTCAGTGTTTTCTCTTCTTTTCCAACCAGTGTTCCTGTGAGTGAGTCTCTGGAGACAAACTCATCTCATGCACATTAACACGCACACGTGCACTCCCTCCTTCCATTTCCAAGATTACATCTTTCAATTAAGACTGAGATTGTTGCCTCATGGTCAGTGTGAGTGTGGGTTTGCTTGTGCATGTGTGTGTGTAGAAGATAAAATATCAAATTCTTTTAGAATATGCATCTATTACAAACAAACATAAAGCAAGACTATTATTTAAAATGCTACAGCCGAACATAATCTGTAAGCAGAAAATGTATCAACTGAGTTTCAAACATATTCTATTTCAATCTCTTTGGCTTTTTGTGAAACAACAAGTGAAAAAGGAGCAATTCTGTCTTAAGCTTCTTCAAGTGGACTGTTTCACTGCTGTCCTAAAACAAAATGAGAGCAAGTGTTTTTAGGTGACTGTTTCCTAAGTTAGAAATGTACTCAAATTAATTTAAAGATATGGGGAGAGATTTATCAATGATGTTCAGCGGGATCAATAAAGTTATATCTTATCTTGTCATTTTATTTTAAGTGAGGTTCAGTGAAAAAAAACAAAAAAACAAGCAGTCAATATCTTACCCGGTGAAGCTAACGTTTTGAACAGTCTCAGTTTGAGAAAAATTGAGTTTCATTCTTTGAGTGTTTATGTTTATGTTTATTAAATTTGTTCATTTTTTTTACAAAAGAAACAATACAAGACAATCCCATAAATGATAATGTACAAAATATAAAAAAATGAAAGGTAGCAGAAAGAAGAATAAATCTTATTATATCTGCCCCTTTTTTCCAACAATCAGATTAAACAATAATAATCTTCAACCAACAGTACAAAATGACTAACTCTTTCTAATTTTCTAACTAATACAATACACATTACGCTATTTCATATATTTTTTTAACACATTCGTTTTGATCATTTTCTTAAATGTAAACATTGACTTGGCATTTTTAACTACATTCTCCAAGCCATTCCATAATCTAATTCCCTGGATTGAGGTAGAACGTCCCTTCAAACTAGTTCTGAATTGTGGTTTTACAAACATCTCTGTCCCCTTAAGATTATAACAACTTTGTCTTTTAACAAAATGCATTTGGATATTTAAAGGTAATGCATTATTTTGAGCCCTATACATAACTGATAAAATATTATAGTCTACCAAATCATGGAACTTCAATAACTTCAGTTGATAAAATAATGTACTTGATGGATGACAGTAATGTTTTCTAGTGATAATTCTTACAGCTCTTTTCTGTAATACAAAAATAGGCTTTGTGATTGTTTTACACGCATTCCCCCAAACATCAATACAATAGATTAAGTGTGGAACACTTAATCTGGAGTGTGAGAGTGTGAGACTCACAGAAAGATTGGTGCAGTGTCTGCAGTATTGTGGACTCTGTACCGGTCCGTTGTGGTGAAGAGGGAGCTGAGCTGTAAGGCAAAGCTCTCTGTTTACTGGTCAGTCTACGTTTCTACCCTCACCTATGGTCACAAGCTCTGGGTAGTGACTGAAGGAATGAGATCATACAGGTGGTTGAAAAGAGTTTCCACTGCAGGGTAGCTGGATCCTTTAGAGATAGGGTGAGAAGTTCAGTTATCTGGGAGAGACTCAGAGTAGAACCGTTGCTCCTCCACATCGAGAGGAGCCAGTTGAGGTGTTCAATCATCTGGTAAGGATGCTCCCTGGGCACCTCCCTAGGGAAGTGCGTTGGGCTTGTCCAACTGGTAGGAGACTCCGGAAGCCCCAGGACACGCTGGAGAGACTATGTCTCTTGGATGTCCTGGAAACGCTTTGGGGTCCCCCTAGAAGAGCTAGATGAGGCTGCTGTGGAAAGAGATGCCTGGACCCGTCTGTTCAAGCTGCTGCCCCCTCGACCTGATTTCAGAACAAGCGGAGGATAATGGATGGATGGAGTTTGATCCTGACCAGATTGGCCATGTAATGGCTAGCCCAAACTAGAGGGGCTAAGACTTCCTGACAACAGACCTCAAACTGTCAGGACAACACCATCTCCTCCTCCATCACCCTCACTGGCTCGCCCCAGGGCTGCGTGTTGAGCCCCCTCCTGTTCATTCTGCTGACATATGACTGCTCAGCTAGACACCCCAGCTGTCATATAGTGAAGCTTGCGAATGACACAGCAACAATGGGATGAATCACGAACAGGGATGAACCCAAATACAGAGAGGAGGTGGAACACCTTGTGCAAAGACATTGATCTCTGCATCAATGTGAATAAGACCAAAGAGATGGTGGTGGATTTCAGAAGGGACAAGGATCCTCTTCATCCCCTACACATCGGAGGAGCAGCTGTGGAGATGGTCTCCTGCCACAGGTACCTAGGGGTGCATATATCCAGTGACCTCACCTGAAGATCCAACACTTCCTGTCTGGTCAAGAAGGCCCACCAGCATATGTACTTCCTCATGAAGCTGCAGAGAGCTGGACTTGGGAGCTCTGTCCTGAGGTGTTTCTATTGCTGTATGGTGGAGAGCATTCACTGCACCTGCATCAGCACTGCTGCTGAGAAGATAGCTCTGCTGAGGGTGGTTAAGTCTGCACAGAAGACTGTGGGGAACAGCTTTCCCACCACCTCGGACCTCTACACTTCACGATGCAGGGGACGGCGCGCCACATCATGAAGGACTCCAGTCATCCTGCACACAGTCTGTTCCAACATCTCCCCTCAAGCAGGCAGCTTAGGAGCATCAGAGCAAGACCACCAGTCTCAGAAACAGTTTCTTCCCTGCAGCTGTCAGACTGATGAACTTGAGCTGCACTTAATACAACTTTTACCAGTTGACGTCATCGCGCATGCACACTCGCATTTTTCGAGAATTTACCGGAACCTGGGGCTAACGCCGCCATACTACTAGAGTGTTTGCATTACTGACAATGGTCGCGATGTGGAAATATGACTTTTGTTGTGTTTATAATTGTTCGAGGCAACGTAAACGAGTAAAAGAAGAAGGTGAGACTTGTTCGTTTTACCAAGTCCCTCTAGGAAAGTCGAGTAAAGCGACTAAAAGAAGGAAGTTGTGGCTTCAAGCGCTTCACCGGTAGGACTTCACCCCGACACAAAACAGCAAAGTGTGTAATTCATGCCAGTTGAAGCCCAGAAGTTTTCCAACCTGAGGTGCATGATAGATTGCACAGAGTTTTTTGTAGAGGCACCAAGTTCCCTGGTCAGTCAGCGACAAACATGGTCTTCTTACAAACAAAACAACACAGCCAAGGTAATACAGTATTCATGCCCTTTTAAAATCTTCTTTTTAATCGGTTTTACGTTTCTATTTATATTGCCTTGCCATAATGTGTTTTCACTAGATGTTTAGTACAATTTAGTTTAATGTCATCAGGCTTTTTTCAGGTTTTTCATTTAAGTGTTTCTGATGATGCAGGTACTTGTCGCATGTACACCTGATGGAGTGCTATGCTACATATCTCCTTTGTACTGCGGAGGATCATCGGACAAGTTCATCACTGTCAACTGTGGGTTTCTTGATTACCTTGAACCCGGTGACAGAGTCCTTGCTGACAAAGGGTTTGGTGTCAAGTCAGAGGTGGAAAAAAGGGGAGCTAGTGTGAACCTGCCTCCCTTTCTGCATCCAGGGCACAAGCAGTTCACTGAGGAAGAGGTATGTATTGTACAATGAGTGTTGTGGCCTTTTGAAGCACTAAGTGCAATAAAGTAAAAATATATTTGTAAGTACAGGTGTTTCCGGCAGCGTGTAACTGGCCCGGCGGGGCTCAAAGATTTGCTTGCCCGCTGAGCTGACACGCATTTATGGACCTGTCAGGCCTGTCATGATCCAAATATATATATTTTAAATAAATTCTGTCGACCGTGACATCACATTGGTTGAAGATTTTGAAGGACATCACGCTAATCTAATGAAAACTCACAGCACTCCTCAGCTGGCTCAGTCATTCCCTCCACAATTTGACCAAATTTATATATTCAAATCCATGTTTATTTCAGTAATTGATTAATGAAATAGTCTACACATCCCAAAACAGACATTGATTGTAGTACATTAAATTTAGAAATGAACACACCAACCTTTAAATATAAATTAACTGTGCTCTAATTTGACTTTAAGAAAAGTGGAAGTTTTGTTTAGTTAGATTTTTTAATCTGTTAATATACAAATGCTGTTTTAGTCACATTGTAGGATTTTGAATCTCACTAGATAAAGAAAGAGCGTTTACAACAAAAACAGGTCAGTCTCTCTTATCATGGTGACCTAACCAGGCTGAAAGAAAATCCTCTTTGTGACTCTGCTGTTGTCAGATCTGTTCTCTAGTTTATAGTCCAGCTCTCTGGTCATCCAATGACTTAGCAACAGAACCCCATAAACATTAAACTGTCTAAAGTCTCCAAGTTGTCAGAAAAGGCATCATTTAAAAAAAATATTAGCAGGTTACTTTCTGTCCGTGTAGGCTGCTGTCCTTTAACAAGTGAAATGACAAATACAAACACATCCTCTGGTATGTGTTGTTTCTGTTTGTGACTTATATAAATAATGATTGTGGGCCGGCATGACCAAAAAATGTCAGGGCCGCTTTTCGGTACCAATCCAGGCCTGACCACGTCAAAAGAAAAAATGCCACACCGAAGCTAAGAAGCCTGGCAGGATTCAGTCATGTGAGTTGGGTCAGTTTGGCGAACACACCGGGTTATAGTCAGTGTCGGTTATCTGGGGGAAAACTTGAATGGCTAACTAAGAACTGTAATACTGTACATTGGCGATAAATTATTTTATTAAATAACATTTTTTTTTTATAAAACAACCAATACCCAATACAGAACATTTTCACAAACATTTTGTATAACATTGTGCAAAAACGTCACGGGGAACTTAACAATTTCTCCAGAAACATGTAATTGTTGGATAAACAAAACCATTTTTTGAGCATCCTCACATTGTGCAAAAACAGTAGGAAGTAATCTGGAACAAACATCTTGACAACGTGAAAACTTCAGCTGAATTTAATCTTTTTCTGGAAATATCAAAATTAGAAAGTCCTTTGTAGTTATCATCTTGACGTTGTGCAAAAACAGCAGCATAACTTTTTTCTGTGTTTGAACAATTCTTCACTGCACGACTGTTTGCGTGTTTCTGCCTCAATTAAATCTGATTCTGCTTGTGAGACATTTAAAGATGTTTTGAACTTCTGGCAGGCCTCTTTGATGGTGTGGATGGAGACTGGACAGGGGCCGAGGTCGTCAGCTACTTCATCTGCTGGAAGGTCTGGATCATGCACTGCAGCCAGGGGCATAGCATACCTCAAAAGAAAAAAACATGAAGCTTTAAAATCTAGACCAAATAAAGGAATTAAAGAAAAATACAGATAAGCGTTAGTGGTTTTTAAAGTTTACTACTAGAACCTGCAAGAGGCCAACAATGGCTCCACGTTCAAAATGTCCTTGTAAAGACCAGCAGTGATGGGCTCATTCCGGTCATCAGGATGTCGTGGGTCAAACTGTTCAGCATTCTCCTGGAAAACTTTTCGACGCCGATGTCATGCCTTAAATGACACCAACATGAAAAATGTGGTTGATATCAAAAACATATTAGCAAATCTGTTTGTAGAAGTGTTTTTAAAAAAATGTCCAAAAACTATTCCAGATCTTACAATTGTAGAAAACATTTAAAACCGTACATATGTCATTGCATTTATTTCTTATCTAGTGCCACTAGAAAACAATTAATAATAATTAACACAATACAATAAACTACAATTGTACAATGTTGAATAGTTTTTTGACTGGAATAAGACAAAATAAGTGATATTGTATTATTCCAGTTGTTGGTGAAGTTTGACTGAAAGTCACCTTTCTGGGTATTTCTGTTATAAGCGTAATATGAAATTTCTTGAGGAACACTGATTAAACTCACTTTAAAACTTGCAGATCATCCCAAGTAGCAGGTGCAGTTACTTTTTGGGCTGGTCTCTTCCATGTACAAGGCAACTGGGTGCAGGTTGGTTTTGAATGTATTTCCAACACCCCACAACTTTGGTATTTCTCCAACTCAAACAACAGTGCAGCAACATGGTTGCAGCCACCTCCTTGTCTGCAAAAACAATCACAAACACAATGTACAACCATATTGTATGTGTCATTATGGAATTCACATGCAAAATACAGTATATTGTTTGTAATATATTTAAGATTTTCACACATTTAACTTTACGTCTAATAAAGTGTAAGCTGTATAAACAGCGTGTCAAAAGTGCAATAGTAAATACGTTATCAAACATAATTAAATTTTCCCAGGAAAGCTAATAAATGTATCTCTTGGGATAGTTCTTATTTTTCACATCACAACATCACCAATTGTCTCAGGTTTAATTTAAGACATAGTTTACAGAAATCAAATAAGAAATAAGGACGCTACGAACATTTGTGTGACTGACTCAAATGTCATGTTTTTGTTTACATACTGTGCTAATACTGACGGCTCTTATGAAGACATGGCGCTAGTTATAGCAGCTAACAGAAGATATTAAACCTGTAACAATAACCAAATCAGTCTAAATATCAGAAGTATTGGTGAGAGAAATTTAAAACATTTATTTTTGATGCTTGGATATAAAGGTTGTTGAAAACTACACAAGAGTTAACTCACCCTGCTGGACATTCGCAAAAAGCCTGAAGGATTTCCCAAAGGATTGCCTCACAATCACCTCCTCTCGTATCCGTGGCACAATGTTCAGGCATTCGGACAAGTGGTTGTCCACTATTTTAAGAAACCAAGCTTCTAAATTACAACTCGCCATCATTACAAAGCTCCTCGGCTCCTTCCTACTTAGCCCCTACTTCCGATTTCGAATCGACGCAGCATTTTGCCGTCCAATCAGAACGTTCGTTTCAGGCGTGCTTTGCGTGATGACGTAAACTGGTAAAAGGTCTATTCAGCTTCATCTTACATTTTTTAGCTTTATTTATTATATACACGAATAATTATACTATTTTGTATTTATTTATTTGTTAATTGTTGGGCTTTTTGATCTGGGACCTCCTGATTCCGAATTTTGTACCATAAACATGCAAATGTGAGCTGGTACGACAATAAAAATTCCTTCAATCCTTGACTAAAAACAAATAAATAAAAAAGAAAGAAGGTTTGTGAGCTCAATCCTCCAAGTAGATGAAAAAAGGTTAAATAATGTCCAAATTACATGATTTAACCTTTTTTTGTTGTTGTTGTTTGTTTTTGGCCAAGACAAAATTGTAAAACAATAGGACTTTAAAATATATTAAAAAGGTTTGGGCAAAACTGTTTTTATTAAAATATAAAATAAAGCATTAGAATACTACAGGGAGTGCCTCAAGATGCACTTTAGTTACTACAGCTACTTGCTGCTGCTATTTGTGCTTGCCAATAATCAAATAATTCTAAACAGTCCTGATGTAAAATTAAAGACACAGAAAAGCGTTTTAAAATAGCATTCTCTTGTTAAAACGTATTGTTAAAGTTGTTTTAGGACAGATAAATCACTTTAATGTTGGTTATGCTTACTCCAGGCACTGTTAATCAATCTGAGCAGAATCAAACTTTAATCTGAGGTTGTTTAAGTATTTACAAGAAAATATGTGTTCCAAACCTTTTCAGAGAAGTTCACTTCAAAGGAACTGTACGATTGCTTTTAGTGAAATGTGGGTTGTGAAAACCTTTTCCCAATGCAAGAAAGTTCATTCTCAATCATCCAGGTACCAAATCCAATAATTCTCAGTCGGGTCATCTGGACAGTTTATTTTTTATAGAAACGTTTCACCCTCCATCCGGTGGGCATCATCAGTCAGAGGAGTTCCAGCAAACTGTATCCTCGCCAAGCAGTAAACACTTTAAGTGGACCAATCTAATCCCAAGCTTCTCCATCCAAAGACAAAGTAAAAAAAAAAAAAAAACTTCAGAGAGCTTCAATTTAAAAAGTGTTAACAAGCTATAATACATTCCAAAAAAAAGCATGTTTTTGTTTCTTTTTCCAAATTTTGAACAGTGCTGTTATATAACAGACACCACTATACAATGTTTCAGTGCAACAAGTTTCACCAAAGTGCATATGATGAATAGATTGTTTTACAATCTATTAAAATCATCCATTTCTCTCTCATGCTCTCAGTTTCCCTTTCTCTACTCTCACAATGAATACATTATTATTGTGCAGCATGTGACACCCTGCTCTCTACTGACAAGCCGACGCAGTAGATTGACATGACACCTATCTGAACATGCTTGTGTTTCTAATAGAGAACGCTGCCATGACCTCAAAAGCATAATGAGCAAGTGCAATCTCCGACCATCGCTCCCCGTCCCAGTTACATATTTTCTTTGTGCTTCCGTACACACATGCACACAAACACAACGATTGGAAAAACAACCAGATAGCAACGTGGTTAATTTGCACAGATTAATCAACACATTATGTCCCAGAAATGCAGTGGTGTGAGGGTGTTGGTAAATAAATTCCAAAGTTAGAAAACCTTGAATATCCACTTGAACAAACACATATTATCAGCTGTCAGATTGTTATCCAAATATCCAATTACAGGTTGTCTTGTTATGGTGTGTAAACAAACTAAATGATTCAA
The DNA here is from genome assembly GCA_038048925.1 of Garcialebias charrua. Lineage (NCBI taxonomy): Eukaryota > Metazoa > Chordata > Actinopteri > Cyprinodontiformes > Rivulidae > Garcialebias > Garcialebias charrua. The sequence continues at coordinate 10,770 of JBBPBX010065779.1, read as the reverse complement.
GTTTGCTTTGATAAACTGCACCTCCAAACGATGCAGTTCATCATCTCACTTTGACATTCATTTATTCTGCCACTGCACCAGACACTAAACCAGCTGAAACAGATACATATGGAGGAAGAGTTGTTATTCTAGTCAGGATGTGAATCATTGATACTGATCTGCCTTTAATATCAAAGCTAAGTTTTGATAGTGTATCATATATTTTTAAGGCAAAAGAGGATCTATTCTAGGACGGCAACAGCACAAACATCCTGATGCATCATTTGTCGTGCTAAGTGCTAATGTTTTCAGTGTAAAGTTATGAATGGGCATGATGTGTCATAATAAATCCAGTGTTTGATTATGGACTACAGAGTCACAGAGTTTACCACCATTATCGCATTGAAACCACATGGTCCGTCCATATATTGTCTTTACTTGCTTCTCCTTTCCGGGTCACGGAGCTGGTGCCTTTTTCCAACAGTCACTGTGCGAGAGGCGGGCGACACCCTGGACAGGTCTCCAGTCCATCACAGGGACACATAGAGAGCAAAGAGACAATCATTCACTCTCTCACTCACAGGAACAATTTAAAGTTACCAATCAGTCTAATGTCTTTGTTGAGTTATTGGCACAAAACAAGAAAATACTCACTGGATGTACATCTATAACTGATTACCTTCTGGAGCCAACGCAATTCAAGATGGCTGCCACAGCTAATCAACTACAGTATGGCTAACATAAAAATGACTGAGACAATTTTTTGTTTAAAATATTGAGCTCAATTTTGATGTGGTAGTAGTGAAGTTTTTTTCCCCCAAACTCACATTATGAATGCTAAATGACAGCAAGAAATATTTTTTAAAAACTTTAATCAACTATTAAGTCAGTCTTGTCTGTTAGCAAAATATCCCATTACCTATTAGACAGATTTTAATAAATTCTCATAAAAGCAATCACTGGATGCACACTTACAAGTGACTAACTTGTGGAGTCAACCCAATTCAAAATGGCTGCCACAGCTAATCAATTGGTAATTTTCTATATTGAGTGATCAAGTTGGACAGTATGGTGACTCAGTTGGTAGAGCTGCTGCCTCTCAGCAAGCAGATCACTCTGGTTCAAATCCCAGCTGGGGGATGAGTTTGCATGTTCTCTCCGTGCATGTGTGGGTTTTCTCCAGGTACTCCGGTTTCCTCTCACAGACCAAAAACATGCATGTTAGACTGACTAGTAACTGACTAGTCCCTAGGTGAGAGAGAGTGAATGATTGTTTGTCTCATTTATCTCTGTGTCCCTGTGATGGACTGGAGACCTGTCTAGGGTGTCGCCCGCCTCTCACACAGTGACTGCTGGATATGGGCACCAGTGACCCCTGCGACCCGAAAACGAAGAAGCGGGTCAAGTCTGCAAATTTCAGTCTATGCTTGAAGCAAGCATCCCTAATGCTTTCCTTTGTCTGCTGTTGGTTGTAATCATGCTTATCTTTGTCTGATGTGACTTACACTTTTATTAATTGCTCATGTCAAAGTCAAAGTCAAAGTCAACTTTATTGTCAGAACTGCAATATGTACAGGACATACACAGGATTGAAATTGCGTTTCTCTCAGTCCCTCGGTGCAACAGTAACCATTTAAACACTAAAACACTGAAACATTTAATAAACATAAGCATAAAATAGTAAAAGTGTAACACTGTCCTGAGTTTTTGCATAGTAGTATAAAAGTATGAAAATTTACACCAACACTAAAACACTAAACATTTAATGAACATAAGCATAAAATGAAATAATAAAAGTGTAATACTGTCCTGAGTTTTTGCATAGTAGTATAAAAAGTATAAAAAGTATATCTATAAAATAAACTGAAGGTTCTAGCATTGACATTTGCAAAGAGTGGCAAAGCAGCATATGAGTTAATGTACACAGTATATGTATGAGGTAGTTGATGTTGGTATAGAGGCAAAGTGGCATATGCAGTAAGGCACATAAGGCACATTGGGCATCCTTAAATAAGGCTAGTCAGAGAATACTGTATATGTATCAGCAGTAGTGTAGATATAAAAGTAGTGTAAATGTAAACAGTAGTAATAAATGTAAACAGTAGTAATAAATGTAAACAGTATTAATAATGTAAACAGTGAATGTAAACAGTAGTATGACTATAGGCAGTAATGTAATACAAACATTAGTGCAAATATGAGAAGTAGTGCAAACTGAATGAGCACATGACCGAGAGTTTGTGTCTTAAGCTGTGAGAAAATCCAAGGACTGCAAACAGTCAGCTGTCAAGAAAACTTGCAGCTTCACAGATGCATACCTTTTGCTAAATGTACCATATCACTGAGCTACAATTGTTGAGACATGTGCACTAAGGACTCCTTGGTTACACATGTTCCAGGAGAAATTTGATAGTCGGCTCTTATCTGAGGCCAAACGGGGAATCATTCAGACAAGCTACATTTGTTGATTTTTCTACAGGCAGATTGTTTTTTCTCATCAGCCTTGAGTCCTGCTGGAACTTTCCTGTCCTAAGTGGCCAGATGTATGGGCATTCCACTCCAGTGATCCGTGTTATGAGCCCTCCTCAAGGTTGATCCCAACATGATGACGAGTTCTAGGAGCTGCAGGTGGCCTGCGATTCTCACAAATCGCCTCCATCTTACGGTTGAGCTCATAAATCAGCTGATTATGAGTACTCATAGCACAAACCAAACCTTTGCACTGACTCAAAAGCTTTGCCATGGCTGAAACTGCTGCCAAAGTCTTCTTCAAAATATATGTCTTCAGCATCCTCCTAAGACAGACCTGAGAGATACATCAGCTGCCAAACTCCCCATGGATCTCTGACGTAACCTGCAATGTGAGTCTCAGTCGGACAAGAGGGTTCTCCAGGACTCTGTCATTTTGTTCAAAAGTTTTAATCGATTGTGTTAAAAGTCCAGTTCACCAGATCCATAATCGTATTTTTTGTTCGGGAGATGTGTACCAGGAGCTTCAAACACGGAGATTAAAGCAGGAGGAAGGAGAACAGGGGGATGGAAGGCAGGTGTGTCTGCCTTAAGTGAGAGCCGGAGTAGAATGAAATCGCTAATTCTTTTTTAAGTTTGTCCCTAACAATTACAGCCCAGTGAAATACTACCATCACCGATGATTATGATACATATTCAATCATATGTCCTAAATGAGCTGCCATTGTGATTGTGGGTGGTCTTCGTGTTTCCAATAAACCTTTTCAGTATATTTTTTATCTCAATTCATCAGCAATAATTACGTTTTCCCTTCTGCTCAGTTTGTGAGGCTGAAGTGTCTCTTGATTCTGATTCACACACACATAGATCCACAGGATAAACAAACTACATAACCCTAACATCAATATGTCAACAGCTGTGCTGGCTGATTGTCAGGATCAATTGACACCCTGTGTATTAAGCTGCATCTTCGCTCAATAAAACCCGATCAGCACTTTCTGCAGCCCTGTTCCACAGAGCCTCTGCTGTTCCACTGAATTCTAACAGTCATGTATCCTAGTCTCTGTTGAATTGTGCCCTGTCATGCATTCATTTCACTTTAGTGGGCAACACGTTGACTCATTTTCAGCAGCATGCACAATTAGAATTTAAAGCATAAAATTTCTCTGTGACATATTTTTCTGCTCAGTTGGGAACTTAGTTCATTAAACATGTAACAAAAAATACTAAAGCCCAAACAAAATCTAAAGTCTGGAAAATAACGAGATAGTACATTAATGGTGTTTCTGACACTTATCGACTTTTTTATTTGTCTTTGTGGGAAGAAACGCACAAACGAAAAACAGCCACATTGTCTCTTGTTGGCATTTCAGTGGCTGTTTGCCCATTATTTCTGCATCACACTTACAGGTTTATTGATGACATAATTTATTAACTCGAGCATCATCGTGAGAAATGAAACATTAAAGACATCAAATGAATAATGCGAAGAATTGTCACAATAATTATTTTGTTTGATCAAGTTTTTGTTATTCCTATTAGTATTATTATGTATTTATAGCAAAACTTTCCTAGTGTAGCATGGTGGATCAGATGGTAGAGCTGCTGCCTCTCAGCGAGCAGGTCGCCACAGTGCAAATCCCAGTCAGGCTGCCTTTCTGGGTGGAGTTTTCATGTTCTCTCCGTGCAGACGTGGGTTTTCTCTAGGTTCTCCAGTTTACTGACTGAGGAACAGCTTCTACCCTGAGGCTGTTAGACTCATGAATAAATAAAAATAAAATAAAAAATAAACACTGCAAAATATCACATTGTGCTGATGCTGATCTGTTTTCTTGTTGCTGTGTTCATCTGTGTTCATCTGTGACCATCTGCTCATACAAACTCATGTTCGTGCTGCTGTTTATTCCCACTATATTAAGCTTAGTGTATTACTAGTTGATGTTTTTCTTAGTTAATTCTAGATGTTATTACTGTTTTTCTCTTGCATTTGTTGTTGGATGTAACTGGGACCCCGTGTACATAATCTCGTTTTCATCACATGTACCACATGCGGTGCAAATGACAATAAAGACTCTCTGACTCTCTGACTCTGACTTCCTCCCACAAACCAAAAACATGCACGTTAGACTGACTGGTGACTCTGAATTGTCTCTAGTTGTGAGTGAGAGAGTGAATGGTTGTTTGTCTCATTTATCTCTATGTGTCCATGTGATGGACTGGAGACCTCTCCATGGTGTCATCCACCTCTCACACTGTGACTGCTGGATATGGGCTCCAGTGACCACTGCAACCTGAAAAAGGAAGAAGAGGTGAAGATGATGGATGGATGGAACTTTCCTACTCAAGACAGAATGAAATAAAGGAGAAAAAAAAGGCCTTTTCGTTTTACAATTAAAGTTTATTTTGAAATAGGAAAATACACAAACTATGTCAAATAATTTGATCAAAAAAATCTCGTGACAAAATATTTTATAATTTTTTTATTAGTAGCATTATTGTTGTTAGGCGAGTGGTGGTGGCACAGAGGTTAGAGACGGTGGGCCTGTGATGGAAAGGTTGCACATTCAACTTCCCGGCAACATATAAGAATGTTGGTGGAAAAAGTGAAGCACCCACACCTGCCTCCACCATCATTTGCCTCATTCTGGGCCCTTGAGCAAAGCCTTTAACCCCCACCATCTGCTCACTATGGACAACCTAGATGGCAGCTCCACATAGAAGGCTGTAGCTCTGTGGTCTGTGGTTGCATCAGGGAAGGCATCCGACATAAAAACAACAGTCAAGTCTTCATGCGACTATTTGCTGAAGAAGGGAACATCCGAAAGAAGAAATAAAAATAATACAGTAGTCCCTCATTTATCATGGATGTTCTACACCCACCCCGCCCCCCACTGCACCCCACGCGGCAAGTGAAAAAACGGGAAGGAGGGATACAGTAATCCAAGTTCAAGTTCAGTAAACTTTGTCATGACATGTGCCAGGCTGTAATCACACTCATCACCTGTTACTCCCAGTCTCCCTCCTTAAATAAACAATTTAAATTTAAATATTGTAACATTTTAAATAAACAATTCATGCAGCATGGGTGCCTGAGGCTCTATTTACACGGACATGGAGGGGGGAAACGTGTTTTTTTTTTTTTTGTATGTTAATTTCAATTAGAGAAAAAGATCTGAGTGGACACGGACAAATTCTATGTTTACATGCATCCGGAGGAATACCCCCCACCCTCCTGAATCCGTTGTAGTTACCTTGCTGGGTCATTAGTTGGCGCTGTGAATTTTGCACATTCACCTAATGGGCATGCATACTGCCTCGGCCTGCTCCCTGTAATGACTTTCCTCTGAACTAAAAGCTCAGCTAACAACAACTTAACAACAAGTTAAAGTTGGATTTTGGCTGGATAAGAGTCGACAGATTCGACACTAAGTGGAACCGCTTCTTCTAATAGCTCCACACCGGTGGCTGAGTGGACCAGAAGGGAGTAGACGAGGATGATGTTGGACTTAAAGCTCCGCTGACATCATCTTTTAACTTTCCATAAAATGGCACAACATATATATATATATATATATTAAGATTGACCTCTGATCGTTTTTGCTAAAACAATGTGAAATTAATGAAAATTCCTCTCCAAAATAGTTTAAAATTAGCGCCGTTTTTTTACACGGTAAATTCGGGTTTTTCCGGTCACGTGATTGTGACGTAAGATACAGATCTCTGCTCCAACGGCACATTTCATACAATGTAGAAAGATACAAACGCATCCGTCGAATTTAGCCATTTAAAACTTTAGATTTTAGCGATTTGGCTTCAGTTCGTGAAGAAGAAGTTATTTTGAGTGATAAACAACAAACAGCAATGTTTCTTTTGTCCGTGTTGCTTTTTTTTTCAGGAGAGGTTTCACATACATGAAGTGAGCACCAGATGTCAGCAAAGCTACACTGTTAAAATAAATAGGGTGGTTAGACTTAAAAACTTGAGTTCAAAAGCTACCTTAAAACCACAAGTTAACGTAACTTCAAATAATGTTTTTCTCCAACTTAGGATGGCAAGCTAGAAAAGTAGCCCAATTTATGATAAGTCATTGTTTAAATATGATACCATAAGTTGAAATGACTAACTATAGAACATTATACATTCTCCAAAAATTGAGTACTCTTGTCAAGTAAAATTACAATCATATTCTATTTGAACTCAAATAATAAAGTTATACCCTTGTCTAATTAACGTTTATTTGTTGTATGAACTTCATACTCTGAGTTTAAACAACTTGCAAATTTACATTATCCATTCATAAAAACTTGTTTTCATTTGTTAAAGTAACAAACATTTATATATACTTTCAACTCTCATTTTAAAGTTAAACTGACATACCAATTCCCTTTTTGAGTTAATTTAACTCAAGATTTTAAGGCAGCTTTTGAACTTAAAATAGCAATTTAAGTAAACAAACATTTCCAAATTTCACTTTCTCCACTAAGAATGCCAAGTTCACAATTTTTCTAAAATAATTACACCAAATACACTTCCAATTCAAATATCAACCATTTATTTTGATCTTTTTCTTTCAAATGCAGATGATACAAGACGTAAAAGAAAACATTTGTCCAAGACAAGCTGAAGTGTTGACATTTATAGGACCGAAACTGACAAAAAATATTTTTTTTGACAAATAAACACACATACAGGTAGTCCTCGACTTACGAAGATCCGTTCCTGCGCGGCGCGGAACATGCATTCCTATGCGACGCAGTAAACCCGTTTTTCAACGTGAGACAAAACAAGCGTATACATACTGTACCATAAATATGTACATTACTTTATTTCCAAGCGGTTAGCTAACACAGTACCCTAAACAATTATCAAAAAACACATAAAATACTGCACAGTACGTTTAATAATGAAATAAAATAGTAAAAAAAAATAGTAGTGTACTGTACTATAAAAAAAAGAGAAGAAAATGTCCTTACTTTTATGGAAGGGGCGTTGTAGGGGAGGGAGAAAAGCTTAGTGGGCGGGAGCTGCAGAAGGTGCTGGTGCAGGTGAGTGAGGAGGGGCAGGTGAGTCCAGAAAGGCAGCTGAGGTGGAGGGGCAGGTGATGCAGAAGGTGTTGGTGATACAGGTGCAAGTGAGTGAGGAGGGGCATGTGAGTCCAGAAAGGCAGGTGAGGTAGAGGGGCAGGTGATGCAGAAGGTGCTGGTGATACTGGTGCAAGTGAGTGAGGGGGGCAGGTGAGTCCAGAAAGGCAGCTGAGGTGGAGGGGCAGGTGATGCAGAAGGTGCTGGTGATGCTGGTGCAGGTGAGTGAGGAGGGGCAGCTGAGGTGGAGGGGTAGGTGATGCAGAAGGTGCTGGTGATGCTGGTGAGTGAGGGGGGGCAGGTGAGTCCAGAAAGGCAGCTGAGGTGGAGGGGCAGATGATGCAGACGGTGCTGGTGATGCTGGTGCAGGTGAGTCCAGAAAGGCAGCTGAGGTGGAGGGGCAGGTGATGCAGAAGGTGCTGGTGAGTGAAGAGGGACATGTGCGTCAGGAGAGGCAGCTGAGTTATATAAAATAAAATAAATTTAAAAAAGAGAAAAAATGTCATTACCTTTATGGAGAGACAGGTGATCCAGAAGGTGCTGGTGATGCTGGTGCTGGTGAGTGAAGAGGGACAGGTGAGTCAGGAGAGGCAGCTGAGTTATAAAACAAAAAGAAATAAAAAAAAGAAAAGAAAATGTATTTACCTTTATGGAGGGACAGGTGATGCAGAAGGTGCTGGTGATACTGGTACTGTGTGAGTGAAGAGGGACAGGTGAGTCAGGAGAGGCAGCTGAGTTATATAAAATTAAATTAATTTTAAAGAGAAAAAATGTCATTACCTTTATGGAGGGACAGGTGATCCAGAAGGTGCTGGTGATGCTGGTGCTGGTGAGTGAAGAGGGACAGGTGAGTCAGGAGAGGCAGCTGAGTTATAAAACAAAAAGAAATAAAAAAAAGAAAAGAAAATGTATTTACCTTTATGGAAGGACAGGTGATGCAGAAGGTGCTGGTGATGCTGGTACTGTGTGAGTGAAGAGGGACAGGTGAGTCAGGAGAGGCAGCTGAGTTATATAAAATTAAATTAAATTAAAAAAAGAGAAAAAATGTCATTACCTTTATGGAGGGACAGGTGATCCAGAAGGTGCTGGTGATGCTGGTGCTAGTGAGTGAAGAGGGACAGGTGAGTCAGGAGAGGTAGCTGAGTTATAAAACAAAAATAAATAAAAAAGAAAAGAAAATGTATTTACCTTTATGGAAGGACAGGTGATGCAGAAGGTGCTGGTGATGCTGGTGCTAGTGAGTGAAGAGGGACAGGTGAGTCAGGAGAGGCAGCTGAGTTATTTAAAAAATAAATAAATAAAAAGAAAAGAAAATGTCTTTACCTTTATGGAGGAACAGGTGATGCAGAAGGTGCTAGTGAGTGAAGATGGACAGGTGAGTCAGCTGAGTTATTTAAAAAATAGAAAGAAAAAAGAAAAAAAATGTCTTTACCTTTATGGAGGGGCAAGTAATGCAGAAGCTGCTGGTGATGCTGGTACAGGTGAGTGAGGAGGGGCAGGTGAGTCCAGAAAGGCAGCTGAGGTGGAGCTCCCTGATCTGCTATACTCTTGGGCACGCGCCCAGCCTGAGCAAAGACAAACGCTTGATAAATTACTGTCCAATTCAGAATACAGTTTAATGTGTAATATAATCTTAATTTAATCTTTAATCTAAATAAACAGCATTCTTTACAATAAATAAACTATACTAACAATAATAAAAATCTTAATAAACACAATAACAGCCAGAACCAGATCAATAAGCAGCAACAGACTGTTTACAATCGAAATACCGATAATCAAGTTTTAAGTTTTTGTCCAAAAAGACCAACTTGTCCACATTTTCTGCCAAAAGTACAGATCTAGTTGCAGTGATTATCTCCAGTGGTGGAGAAAATCATCTCAATAACAACAGTAGCAGCAGTGTGGCTGTATTTGTCATTACTCACAACAAGCTCTTCTTGGACCTGCTCCCACCTGTCCCTGGAAAAGTTCAGAGTTCAGTCATCACAGACTTCTTCGCTGCAGGTGATCTGGCAAATTTCCCTGAAGAGGAAGAAGTCAGCTGCTATCTCTGTCCCAGACTGGAAAAAAACACAAAGAGGTAAAAAAAAAATAAGTTACGGTAATAAGATTATAATTTTAAATTAAAAAGATTAATTAGATATTCTTCTTTCGGCTTTTCCCTCTTCAGGGGTCACCACAGCGAGTCATCCTCCTCCACCTCACTCTGTCCTCTGCATCCTCTGTCCTCACTCCAACTACCTTCATGTCCTCTCTAACTGCATCCATATATCTCCTCTTTGGCCTCCCTCTTTGTCTTTTTCCTGGCAGCTGCATTTCTAACATCCTTCTACCAATATACCCACTGTCCCTCCTCTGGACATGTCCAAACCACTGTCCCTCCTCTGGACATGTCCAAACCACTGTCCCTCCTCTGGACATGTCCAAACCATCTCAGTCTGGCCTCCCTAACTTTATCTCCCAGATGTTCAACATGTGCAGTACCTCTGATTATCTCTTTACTAATCTTATGCCATGTCACTCCTAAGGAGAACCTCAGCATCTTCATTTCTGCCACTTCCAGTTCTTTCTCCTGTCTTTTTGTCAGTGACACTGTCTCCAGACCATACAACATAGCTGGTCTCACCACTGTCTTGTAAACTTTACCTTTGACCTTTGCTGGCACCTTTTTGTCACAAATCACTCCTGAAACTTTTCTCCATCCACTCCATCCTGCCTGGACTCTCTTCTTCACCTCTTTACCACATTTCCCATTTTCCTGGACAGTGGACCCCAAGTACTTGAAGTCCTGCACCTTTGTGACCTCTGCTCCTTGTAGCCTCACTGTTCCACCTCCTCCCTCTCATTCACACACATGTACTCTGTCTTACTACGACTGGCTTTCATTCCTCTTCTTTCAAGTGAATACCTCCACCTCTCCAAGTTCTCTTCCACCTGTTCCCTGTTCTCACCACAGATCACAATGTCATCTGCAAACATCGTAGTCCATGGGGATTCCTGCCTGACCTCATCTGTTAGTCGGTCCATCACCAGAGCAAACAAAAAGGGGCTCAGAGCCGATCCTTGATTAAAGTCAGAGCCCTAAACCATCCTGAGATTCATAACAGACTGCTCAAGATATGGCTCGAGAGTCAAGGTTCGCAGGAACAGAGATCGCAGTAGAGCTGACTTCAGTCTTCTGATCGTTGAAACTCTGCTGTCCTCACACATGTCCTGCTGTCCTCACACATGCCCTGCT
>JBBPBX010065778.1:0-19860 GCA_038048925.1 Garcialebias charrua | reverse complement strand
GAAAAGAGGTTAGCACGTGAACATGAAGATAAGAGGTTGGCATATGCACATGAGTTGGAGCTTAAGAAATTATCTCTGGAAGCTGAGCATCTGAAGTTGAGGTCTGAGGGCAGGTTAAGTGGTGGAACTCTTAATCTGTCTCAAGTTGGTGATGGGTCTTCTGGACGTAACTTGGTTAACATGTTGAAGCTGTTACCTAAATTTAATGAACATGATCCTGATGTGTTTTTCTCTTTGTTTGAGGACATGGCAGAGGACAATGACTGGAGTGATCCAGATTGCTCCATTCTACTGCAAAGTGTGCTGGTGGGTAAGGCCCAAGAAGCTTATGTTTCATTACCTTCAGCTGAAAGGAAGGTGTACAAGTCTGTTAAAGAAGCTGTTTTGAAAGCTTATGAACGGGTTCCTGAATATTATAGGCAACAATTTAGGAACTACAGGAAGACTGAACAACAGACAAACACAGATCTTGTCAGAGAGTTAAACACACAGTTCTATCGTTGGTTATCAGCAGAGGGTGTGGATGATTTGAAATCCCTTTGTGAGTTGATGGTGTTGGAACAGTTTAAGAACATTATTCCACATCGGGTTGCCACATATGTTAATGAACATAATGTAAAAACGGCAGCTAAAGCTGCTGTTTTAGCAGATGAATATGTTTTAACGCATAAAGCTGTGAGGGATTATAACATGAAAGAGGGTCCTAGCCCTGAATGGTTCCCTAGTAAAACTAGATGGGATCCTACTTTGGGTACTAAGGCAGACTTGGTTTGTAACTATTGTCACGAGAAAGGACACTGGAAAAATGAATGTCCTCGGAGTCTAAGGTCTAGACTAAATAGGGGTAAACAATACAATCAGAAACCCGTGGCTTTAGCCAGTGTTTTGCAGTCACAGTCTATGGAGTCTACACCTCCAGCTGAAGTTGAAGGTGTTAAACCAACGGTTTTAGCTTCACCTGTTGACTTTATGTCTGTTCCAGAACTAGACAACACGGACCCCCAGCTCCGTGAGAAGGATGTCAGTCAAAACTATGCTCCTTTCATCACCCAGGGGTTTGTTTCTTTGTGTGGCAGTGTAAAAAAAGTGGCTGTGAAGATTCTGCGGGACACTGGGGCATCTGAGTCTTTCATATTGGAATCGGTTTTGCCATTTTCTCCATTATCTGATACCGGTTGTAGTGTCTTAATTAGAGGGATTGGGTTGAAGACTTTCTCTGTGCCTCTCCATAAGATCTACTTACAGTCAGAACTGGTTCAAGGAGAAGTAAATATAGGCATTCGTCCTTCTTTGCCTGTGGAAGGTGTGTCTCTCATTCTAGGAAACAACCTGGCAGGTGGACGCGTGTGGCGGGATGTTGCACCTCCTCCGGTAGTCCGAGCTTCTCCGTCTGTTTCTGTGTCAGACGAATGTGCTCGAGACTTTCCTGAGGCATTTCCATCTTGTGCAGTAACTCGTGCCATCACTCGTTCTTTGGCTAAAAAGGAGGCTGAGTCTGGTAAGCTTGGTATTATCAATAAGACGACTGCCTGTTTGCCAACTCTTCCAGTTCCCTTGTCACTCAGTGAGATAATTGCAGCCCAGCAGGAGGACACTACCTTAGCTGCTCTGTTTGAACAAGTCCAAGCAGCTGAACAGGACACAAAGGTGTCAACTGGGTATTTTTTACAAGAAGGTCTGCTGGTACGTAAATGGTTGCCTTATAGTGACAGGGATGTTGTTGGTCCAGTCTATCAAGCAGTTGTTCCAATTAAGTTCAGAAACCTTGTTTTGAAAACGGCTCATGGAGAACTGTCTGGCCATCTAGGAGTCAATAAAACTTATAACCGAGTGTTGCATTATTTTTATTGGCCCCGTCTGAAAAAAGACGTCTCTCATTTTGTGAAAACCTGTCACACCTGTCAGTTAACTGGAAAACCTAATCAAACCTTGAAACCAGCTCCACTTTTTCCCACCTCCTACCTCATAAAAGGAGTTGATGAGGTTTTTGGGGATGGTGGGTTACTACAGAAACTTTTGTGAGAATTTCTCCACTGTGGTGGCTCCATTAACTGACTTATTAAAGGCTAAAGTCCAGTTTAGGTGGTCTTCGGCCAGTCAGATGGCATTTCAAAATGTCAAGCTCCTCTTAAGTACTGCACCCGTTTTGTCTGCTCCAAGATTAGATCGTCCCTTCCAATTACAGGTTGATGCAAGTCAAGTGGGTGCAGGAGCCATCTTGCTGCAGACCGATGAAGAAGGGGTCGACCATCCAGTGTGTTTCTTTTCTAAAAAGTTCAATCAACATCAACTCAACTACTCTACCATTGAGAAAGAAGCACTGGCTCTAATCTGGGCATTGCAGCACTTTGATGTGTATGTGAGCCTGTGAGTATGTGAGTATGTGTATGTGAGGACCGGGACGTTGCATGTTCTATTTCCCACCTTGCCCATATATTGGGGTGCCCTTGAGCTAGAACCATAACAGCTGCCTGTTGCTCCATCTGGGTGTAGCTCATGTGTGATGGGTCAAATGCAAAGCACAGACATGGTGAACATACACTGATGACAATACATGAAGATGAAGGCACTTTTGTATATTCATTTCCTGTTGTGGTGTATTCGGATCATAACCCTTTGACCTTTTTGCACTCCTTACAGAGTCCAAATCAGCGTTTGGTGCGATGGGCCTTGTTCCCACAACCTTACAACCTGGAAATTCGGCACATTAAAGGCACCGAGAATGTGCTGGCGGATGCGTTGTCTCGTGCCATTGATGGACCAGACTAGCAGAAGAGTGGTTGCAGAGCTCCTGGTTGGACCCTCTGTTTAAGGGGGGAGGTGTTACGGCTGCAGTGGTTTTTGGTTCTGCAGGCCTTCTGCAGGTGTTTTGTGTTGCCCTGATTGTGGCACTCCCTATTATTTAAGCTGCCATGCATGCAGCAGGAAAAGGGTTTTTCCCCCTTCCTCCTCCTCAGAACACCATTTTGGTTTGGTTTGTACCTTATGGTTGGTGTTGGTGAGTTTTGTCTACAATAATCATTTTGGGTTTCTCATTTTAGGCATTCATTTATTCATTTATCTAGCATGTATTCATTTTTCTTGGTTTCTTTGCTCTAACATAATTTAATAAATACTTTTTTTAGTGTAACCAGGTGAAAAATGGGTACATGTCAAATGTATTTTAAAAACCATGTTTTGCTTTAATTTCACCTATGGTTGTAATTCTTGTTTTTGTCAGCATGTGGTGCTGTTGGTACAGAGAGGTCTAAAAGGACCGGAAATAGAGAAAAAACCCTTTGTTTATGTACGGTAGCACGGACTGGTAAAAACGGAAGAGAAGGACATTTTATCTGAGACTTGGTGAAGGAGACAACTCTGGCCACGTGAAAAGAGAATCCAAGTGTTCGGTAATTGTTGGAACTGAATTATCTTCCGTGAATGAAGCTATAGAGACGATGCTAATGTTTTATTTCTGTTATCTTCCGTGAATGAAGCTATAGAGACGATGCTAATGTTTTATTTCTGTTTGTTTTCTCTCGTAGAGTGCCGCTGCCGTTTGTTATGCAGTAGCTTTCACGCTGTTAGATTTCAGCTGTTACGTGCAGCTGCATGCTACTCTGTTGGGTGCTAACCGTGTTGTCGGTCCGCCATTTTATTTGAAGCTAAGGCTTGCTGCCGTTCGAAACACGGACTTTTTCTTGTTTTTTTTATACATAACTCAGAGGGAATAGTTTATTTTTGAGAATAAAGAACCCCTTCTATTTGAAGCTTCGTGTGCTGCATTTATCCCGGTTTCAAATATTGGTACCAGGAGTGGGGTTCTCGTTTTTTTCTCTCTGCGAGTGCATGTATATGGCGGCGCAGCGGTAGCATTAGCAAACGGCAGTGGTGAAGAAGTGGCCTACACCTGAGTGGACGTGGGCATCGCGTCGGTGAGGAGGCATCTGTTTCGAGACCAGAGGGGGGACGTTGCTGAGCAGTCTGCAGCTGGCGTGGTCGTGAAGGATTTCAGCCGAGGCGATTGTCAGACCAGAGCGCATTCCAGGCGGGAGAAGCATCGCCCAGCAGCGGTCTTGGAGCAGCCCAGGGACCTCAGGCGGACTCCGGACTTCGACCAATTTATCCTTTGCTATATAAATTTCTATTTACTGTTAATATTTATATTGACTGTTAATACTTCCATTGACTGTTAAGTGAACTGAAAAAAAAAATAATAATAATAATTTCAGAACATGTCTGAACAAGAGGGTTCCATAAACATTGAGATGCAGGGACAACAGTTACTTGAACAAGCTGGGGTGTTACAACAACTAAATGAGTTAGCCCGAAGGCAAGATGAAGTCATGACAGTCATATCATCACTAAATAATGAGCCTACCAGGTCTTATGTCTACGTACCCAGAGAAAGGCACATTTCACCATTTAGTGGAGACATTGACAAAGATGGGAGGAGTGTGGATGAGTTTATTGAAGAAGTAGAAAGGGTAATTTCTGCTAGAAACCAATCTGCACCCGAACAGTTTGATTTTGTGCTGTCGCTGTTAAGAGGCCCAGCTCTGGAAGAAGTGCGTTTACGCAAAGCTGATGGTGATGTTGTAAAAGACCTGCTTGTTTACTTAAAAGATGCATTTGGAGATAAACGTAGCGCTGCCCAACTTTTACAGAGCTTCTACAACTGTAAACAGAAGGAGGGTGAAGACATACGTGACTTTTCACATTCATTATCTCAGGCCTTTAGTTTGGTATGGAAACAGCATCCTAATTCCATGGGTAATGAGAACGCAGTGTTGAGAGACCAGTTCATTGAGGGCATCAGAGACCTCTCACTGAAACGAGAACTCCGAAAACATGTAAGAGGAAAACCTACATCCACTTTTATAGAGGTGCGTGAGGAGGCTTACTTGTGGTCCTTAGACCAAGCCCCTAGCACAAAAACGGTTAGGAGTAACGTGAATAACTGCCGTACTGTTAAAGCCGAAGCACAGTGCTGTGCAGTTAAAGAGACAGAAAATCCAATGCATCTGGAGGATGTGATGAAAACTCTTAAAGAGCAAGATAAAGTCACTAATCTAACTAGACCTAATGAGAAGTCGGTCTCAATGGATGACGTTCTTAAAGTGCTCACTGAGCAAGGGAAAGTGATAACAGAACTCACTAAGGCTGTGAAAGAGCTGACAATTCAGAACAAAAATCCTAGTAGCCAGACACCATCTCAGACCAAAACTGGTCCAAGATTTACCCCTGACGGTAAGCCGATATGTTTCAAGTGCCAAACTGCTGGTCATGTTGCCAAACAGTGTCCCCAGAGAAGATACAAAAACTCTGATGAGTACCCCATTTCTAGTCCGTCGGGAAACGAGAGGCCCTGGTTGCAGTGAGTCGGGTAACGCAGGGTCATGTCGTAGACTCACCTACACTGGAGATCACACGAGAACAAATTATTGAGCGTGCCATAGGAAAATGTCCAGTGGTTGATCTAAAACTTAATGGCAGGTCAGCACATTGTTTACTAGATACTGGCAGCCAGGTCAGTACTATGACAGATGATTTTTTCAGAAAATATATTGGTGATGATGAGAGCATGCTAGCTACAAATAGTTGGCTTAAAATAACTGCTGCGAATGGACTTGACATTCCTTATCAGGGATATATTGAACTGGAAATTGAGACGATGAGTTTAAAGATCCCAAATTGTGGTTTCTTGGTCCTGAAGCCGTCACTGAACCCTGTTGTTTCTGAAGAATGCATAATCGGTATGAATGTCATTCACAGATGCAGACAGCTAGTCACAACAGAGTTTGACAACACTTTGGGTGGATCCTTGGACTCTGGGTGGAGGACAGCTTTCCAACAGGTACAGATCGGTTGCATTGAGAGAAAGGCAGTAGTTCGGGTTGCAGGAAGAAACAAAGTACGCATCCCTGCATCCTCGATGTCCACTGTGTTTGTAAAAGGTCACACTAAAACCTTAGATGCAGCCTCTCAGTTGATCATCGAACCAGTGACCACTCCTCTACCATCTGGATTAGCAGTTATCCCAACACTTGTCACAAGGACCAGCCATGTTCTTCCGCTCCAGGTGGTTAACTTCTCCGCCGAGGAAGTGTGGTTAGGCCCCCGAACACGGCTAGGCATGATCTCAAAGGTTGATCCTGCGGAGAGTGAGCAGACATGCCAAGTAAAGTTTCAACGCATCTCTGCCGGTGTTGAACAGGTTTCAGTTGACCCTAACATGGTGCAAACTGACAGTAAGGTGCAAGCCATTTTGGAAAGACTTGACATGGGGGGCGCAGAGGAAGAGCGTGTCGCTCTCTGCTCATTGCTGTCCAGCTACATTGATGTTTTTGCAGATGATGAGGAGAATCTGGGTCACACAGATAAGGTGAAACATGAGATCAAGCTGGCGGATGACGTACCTGTCACACAGCCATATCGTCGTATACCTCCTAACCAATACCAGGAAGTACAAGAGCATATCTCTAAACTGTTGAAAAAAGGAATCATACAGGAGAGTGAAAGCGCTTACGCCTCACCAGTTGTGGTAGTCCGCAAAGGTGACGGCAGTATACGCTTATGTGTAGACTACAGGAAGCTAAATCTAAAAACTAAGAAAGACGCATTTCCATTGCCTCGTATTGATGAGAGTTTTGATGCGCTAAAAGGTGCTAAATACTTTTCCACAGTTGACCTTGCCAGTGGGTATCACCAAGTAGCCATGGATGATCGAGACAGACATAAGACGGCTTTCACCACGCCTTTTGGGCTGTTTGAGTATGTACGCATGCCCATGGGGGTGTGTAACGGGCCTGCAACATTTCAAAGATTGATGCAAGCAACTATGAGTGACCTGATATTCGACATCATGTTAGTCTATCTGGATGACATTTTAGTATACTCCCCAAGCTTTGAGTCTCATTTGGAACGGCTGGATCTAGTTTTTAAACGTTTGAGAGACACTGGATTAAAAGTGAAGTGGGAAAAATGTCACTTTTTGCAGAAGGAAGTAAAATTCCTTGGACACCAAATTTCTGCAGAGGGTATCGCAACTGATCCCTCCAAGGTGGCAGCAGTCAAGGAATGGCCGGTGCCTGGCACCGTTAAGGAACTCCAATCATTTCTAGGCCTATGTAGTTACTACAGAAGGTATGTTGAGGGCTTTTCAAAGATCGCAGCCCCACTACATGACCTAGTGAATCAGTGTCGAGGAGCTGCTACTACAGCCAAAGCTAGTCAAAAACTAAGTGCATTATGGGACACCAACAGTCAAATTGCATTTGACACATTGAAAGAAAAGCTTGTGACTGCTCCGATTTTGGGTTATGCAGACTTCACTTGTCCTTTCATTTTGGAAACTGATGCTAGTGGTCAGGGTTTAGGAGCTGTCTTGTGTCAGCAGCAAGGTGACAAGAAACGGGTCATTGCATATGCAAGTAGACGGCTGAGAAATGCAGAGCGAAATGATAAAAACTATAGCAGCATGAAACTCGAGCTGCTTGCACTTAAATGGGCAATAGTAGAGAAGTTTCGGGGGTACTTACTGGGCTCTAAATTCTCTGTGGTATCAGACAACAATCCCTTATGTCATCTAAAAAGTGCAAAACTTGGGGCTATTGAACAGAGATGGGTAGCACAGTTAGCTGCCTTCGACTTTGATGTGCAGTACCGGCCAGGTCGGTGTAACGCCGCCGCTGATGCACTGTCACGACACCCGTTAGCAGGGGAGCCAGAACCAACTGATGATGAGGAGTTTGATGATTGCATTGCAATTTGCAATTTGATTTGTAGAGGCACTGCCCTTGAGCCCGAGCTGGTTACAGCTGGGGTCCAATGTTGTCAGGTAAACCAGATTAGGGCTGCAGAAACTGATAAATCCAATTCACATGCTAAAGAGGCTACACCAACTCTTCCCGGTTACTCCAAGGAAGAGCTGCGGACATTTCAGTGTCAAGATCCAGTGATAAATGTTCTAAAACAGTTTGTGGATCGGGGTAGCCCGCCAAGTTCACAAGAAAGGAAGAATCTTCCTGGTGCTGCCAAATCATTGTGGAAACAATGGAAACACATTCAGATACGTGATGGGTTGGTGTACAGAGTGGTGAAGGATGATCGTGTTGGAGAGTGCTTTCAGTTGTTTGTTCCAGGTTGTTTACAAGCAGCTGTGCTGAAGAGTGTCCATGACTCTATGGGACATCAGGGAATAGAGAGGACATTACAGTTGTTGAGACAGAGAGCATTCTGGGTAGGGATGCATAACGATGTTGAGCGATGGGTTAAGAACTGTGAGCGTTGTATTCTCACAAAGATGCCTCACCCAAAGATTCACCCTCCAATGAAATCCTTTTTGGCAACACGACCTTTAGAAGTGGTGGCAGTAGATTTCACACTCCTTGAACCAGCTTCCGATGGCCGTGAGAACGTTCTAGTCATTACCGATGTGTTTACAAAGTTCACCCAGGCGTTCCCTACACGTGACCAAAAAGCAGAGACCACAGCCAAAGTCCTCTTAAAGGAGTGGTTCATGAAGTACGGTGTACCTGAGCGTCTTCACTCAGATCAGGGCCGTAACTTTGAATCGGAGGTTATTGCTGAACTTTGTAGAATGTATGGTGTGAAAAAAACACGTACAACACCCCATCACCCGACAGGAAATGCCCAGTGTGAGCGTTTTAACCGCACTCTGCATGAACTGTTGCGCACCCTTCCACCTGACAAAAAGAGGTGTTGGCCTGAACATTTACCTGAGCTGGTTTATGCGTACAATGGCCCTCATGCACGAAACAGTTCGTATTCTTATCCTACATGTCTCCTACTTTTGTTCGTACGAAGTGTTCGTACGAACATGCCACGTCAGATCCAACAAACTCTTCTATCCACAGGAAAAGCGTGTAAACGGGCTGCTTAAAGTTGATGAATCTCACCTGTTCTAAACAGCTGCGCGTGCACGCGTGAGCTTATTTACATAATTCCCACCCCTCAAAACGCCATATAAGGCTACGTTTCCTGCCTCAGAGGCAGAACGTGTACGTTCATAAAATGACAGCGAAAAGTAAAAAAGAAGAACTCTACCGGTGCGGAGGATGAAGTTCTGTGGTCTCTGAGGACAAGAAAAGAAAATCTGTCCTTATTAGCAGCGTCACTCATGGAAGTAAATGACCAGCTAAAACCAAAGAAAGTTTGTTTATAATAAATGTGGATCTCGAAACATGCATGCGTACTGGTGGCTTACTGGTTAAAGCATTGCACTGTTAGCTGTTCCTAACCTTTTTTCTACACCTCGTGGGATCGAGTCCCACAAGGTATGATTCTTTTTTTTTCCTTCTTACTTTAGATTATTTATTCATTCCAAATTAAAAAGGCTTTATGCTTTATTTCTTGTTGTATTGTAAATAGTTTTCTTGTGTTTTTTAAATCTGGAATGAATTAAAAAAAAAAAAACGTTGTCCTCCCACGGGAGGCGATCCCATGACCTTCGGAACTGCGACGCAGTGCTCTACTGACTGAGCCACATCAGAGCTATGACAGCAGCTGGAGGAAGTCTGTGTAAAGTCTGGCTTACCGAAGTCTGCGATACCGCGGCAAATTAAACTTAAATTAATTCATGGTTTAAGTTGATTTCAGTTTGAGATCTTCATATTAATATTGTAGTGTTAGAAAACGGCATTGATAACAAATTGATTTTCATTTAAATACTTTAATCCGTTAGTCATTATTACATTTAAAATTATAATTCGACTTCAAACAGAACCTATTGTCAAAAACAATTGTGGTGCGTTACTTTTTTAAACTCTAAACATTTCCTAAATAACGAAATATGAAGTTATTTGTGGAGTAATGCTGTCTGGATGACAGCAGACGGACCGCTCGTAAAATATACGACAGGTCCGGACCACACGTAGATTTTGTTCGTATCTGAAAAAAATCGTAGGATACGTGAACATTGTTGAATGCCACATATGCTCCTAAATCACTCGTAAGCACAGTTTAAGCACAAATCTGTGCGTACGAACGGTTTGTGCATGAGGCCCAATGTTACTCCACATGCGACTACCGGATATTCCCCTTACTTCTTGCTCTATGGAGTAGAACCACATCTTCCTGTTGATGCATTGCTTGCGCATGAAAGTTCTCCTGATAAAAATCTTGATTGGCTTGCTGTGCACCAGCAAAGACTCAAAGAGGCACATGAAAGAGCAAAAGAGTATGCAGAGCAGAAAGCTGCGAAACGCGTTGCTCGGCATAGTCACAAAGTGTACTGTCCTTCGATTGAGGTTGGAGAGTATGTTTACCTGAGACACAGACCAGCTGGTCGTAACAAAATTCAGGATGCATGGAGTCCAGTTGTTTACCAACTCGTAGACGTAGTAGGCACAACTTGCATAGTACGACCTGCAGAGGGAGGGCCTACAAAAACGGTTAACAGGGCTGACATCAGGTCATGTGTCCATGTGCCAGACACAAACCAGGGACACAGTGAGAACACTGTAGCCAAACAGACAAATACTACTGAATCACACACTGCCTCATCTGATGAGTATGATGGGGGTATAGTCATTGAAGAGGTTTCTTTTGACTTAAATCCTGGTTCAGGTGTAGAAAATTGTCCTAGTGGTGAAAGTGTTCAGAAGCGAGCAGAGACTCCGTTGACTTCCGAATGTGAACTTCCTGTGATTGAACAGAGGGAGACTGAGCATGTTGACAATGAAGCAGGCGATATTGACCAACTGGGTGAGATTCCAGTGTCTCCTCCTGGCGTTAGACAAGCTCACACACCTGCTCCCCGCAGGAGTAGAAGAGTGAATGTAGGGAAACACCCAAACCCACATCACCAACCTAGGTCAGTGTTGGGGCCAGAAATGAACTCATAAATGGCTTCACAGATTATTGCAAGCTTAGGTTCTGTGTTTTTTTAGAGAAGCTTTAAAAGAGGTAAAAAGCAGTTGCTTTGTCACCGAGGACGATGACATTTAAGCAGGGGAGAATGTAACCAGGTGAAAAATGGGTACATGTCAAATGTATTTTAAAAACCATGTTTTGCTTTAATTTCACCTATGGTTGTAATTCTTGTTTTTGTCAGCATGTGGTGCTGTTGGTACAGAGAGGTCTAAAAGGACCGGAAATAGAGAAAAAACCCTTTGTTTATGTACGGTAGCACGGACTGGTAAAAACGGAAGAGAAGGACATTTTATCTGAGACTTGGTGAAGGAGACAACTCTGGCCACGTGAAAAGAGAATCCAAGTGTTCGGTAATTGTTGGAACTGAATTATCTTCCGTGAATGAAGCTATAGAGACGATGCTAATGTTTTATTTCTGTTATCTTCCGTGAATGAAGCTATAGAGACGATGCTAATGTTTTATTTCTGTTTGTTTTCTCTCGTAGAGTGCCGCTGCCGTTTGTTATGCAGTAGCTTTCACGCTGTTAGATTTCAGCTGTTACGTGCAGCTGCATGCTACTCTGTTGGGTGCTAACCGTGTTGTCGGTCCGCCATTTTATTTGAAGCTAAGGCTTGCTGCCGTTCGAAACACGGACTTTTTCTTGTTTTTTTTATACATAACTCAGAGGGAATAGTTTATTTTTGAGAATAAAGAACCCCTTCTATTTGAAGTTTCGTGTGCTGCATTTATCCCGGTTTCATTAGTTAATCAGAAATCCTTGTGTGGTCTCCTTTAATGTTACCCCACCAAATGAGCCTGGTGGACGTAACACAGCCGATGTGGGGGTCTTGGGGGAAGTGGCCGATGTGGGGATCTTGGGGCAGAAGCTGACGTGGGGTCTTGGGGGCAACAGCTGATGTGGCGGCCTTGGGGGTGGCAGCTGATATGGGGTCTTGGGGACAGCAGACAGTCTTGGGGGTGGCAGCCGGACTTGGGGGCAGCAGCTAATGTGGGGAAACATTATTATGAGGAAATATTCATAGTCAATGGTTACACATGTTAAATTGGACAGCTGTGGAGTGGTATGGCAGTCGACAGGACCGGGACGTTGCATGTTCTATTTCCCACCTTGCCCATATATTGGGGTGCCCTTGAGCTAGAACCATAACAGCTGCCTGTTGCTCCATCTGGGTGTAGCTCATGTGTGATGGGTCAAATGCAAAGCACAGACATGGTGAACATACACTGATGACAATACATGAAGATGAAGGCACTTTTGTATAATTGTTGGAATCAACTGGATTCAAGATGGCCACCACAACTAGATGACATTAGCCAACAAAGAAAAGGGCTATAATCCATTCAGTTTTACAGATACTAAGATACAATGTTGCATGGTAATGGCTGAAATACAAATCAAACACATAGAGGGCTTAATCAGTCAGAGGAGTTCCTGGATGATTGAGCATGAACTTTCTTGCCTTGAACCACTTTGGCTGTGGCTGCCTGCCTGGGATATGTTGACGAGGGACAGGCCGGCCCCCAGAAGCTATCTTAGCTCCAGCAAACTGGTTGGTCCACTTAAGGAGTTCACTGCTTGATGGGGAAACAGTTTGCTGGAACTCCTCTGACTAATGAAGCCCTCCAGATAGAGGGTGAAACATTTCTATAAAAAGTAAACTGTCCAGATGACCCGACTGAGAATTATTTGCTTTAACAATTAATATTTCTCTTCGGTTTAGTTTCCTTTCTCCTAAATGGATTGAGACATGCCCATAACAGCATCTTTAATCAAAGAGAAAAAAAAACAAGAAGACATTTTACTTCTTGACTGTAATCAATGGACATCTAAAGCTGCAGGTACACACTGGCCCTCTAAGGTTCACATACAGTACATACATTCAGTTTCAGCAAAGCATACACAAGAGAAGAGACATATGCTGGTGAAGATTCTCAGTCGTCCAGGACATGATAAAATCAAAAAAAAGTCCAGTTGATCTTGTATTGAACGCCTTTTTTAAGAGAAGAGACAATTCCAACAAACCACATTTGCATGTAACACAGCGTTTTTTTGGAGCTAAGATGCAGCAAAGCAATAAGCTGTTTCATGTTTGATATATTACCAAGCTGTAAAGTAGCTTTGCATAAATCAGTGTACTGCAGAGAGAGAGGAAACACTGTGCAATTATCTAGGACAGCAGAGCTGACTCTTCCATGCTCTGCTGCTCACAGCTGCAGCAGCTGCAGCCAGCCTTACATTCATTGTACATTGTTCAAAACACAATAATGAGCTGCTGGCAGGAACAAGTACATGGATATTAACAGAAATATGTAGCTACTTTGATCAAATTATGTAAACAAAATGAAGTGCTATCCAAATCCTAGCTTTGCTTACATGTATTTTCATGTTCACATTTCAAAGGGCTTTGGGCCCCAGAAATTGGTTTAATGGGCCTTTTATGTCTGTTTAAAAAAAAGAAAAATGAATGAAAGTGCCAAAATAAAATCAAAGACAGGCAGTAGGAATGCAGGCTTATGTCATAGCACAGTGCATTAAAAATATATGTTTGCTTGAGAGATAAAACTTTATATTTCTCTAAAGATTTAGAAGTTTAGGTTTGATATTTATATCATCACCATTATTGATTCATGGGTAAAATGTAAACCAGTCATAAAATTTAGTTAAAAAACAGCACCCACCATTTTTTTTTTTCATATTACTTATCCAGTCATATTTGTGCGAGTTTTAGTTTGCTGTGGTGACCCCTGATGAAGGGAGCAGCTGAAGGAAGGAAAAAATAATATCCAGTGAAATATAATGAGACTTTATAGTTATAGTTATGTTATAGTTATGTTCTGTGGCAAACATTGAAAAGTAATTTTAAATGATTTTTTAAGTGTGAGGTTTAGCAGATTACACAGTGAATATGGACTGAGAGGAACATACTCCAAGATTCGTAAAATTAACAGTGCTTTATTTACAGTGCAAAAAGTTCATCAATGTACAATGGGAGGACCTGGCACTCTGGGGAGCAAGGAGAGGAGTCACAATGGTGAATATTGGAAGATGGTAAATAATGGTTATGTGTACAGGCAGATGTATGGATCGTTGAGAGAGCAAATGTTCCAGTGGTTTCAGTTCAAGGAAGGGAAGCGTTAGAGGTGAGTTTGAGGTTGTGGTTGGCAAGTGGTTGTAAGGTGGTGGAGACAGATGAGGAAGTCCCAAAAGATTGTAGGGTTTCTAAGAGGAATCTAGGAACAGGTGGATTATAGTAGTCGATGCTGAAACATGAAGAGAACTCAATGTGAGCCTTTCTTATTCTTAGAATCACACATGGTTGAAAGCACAAATACTGGTAGGCATGTAATGCTCCAGCATGGAAAAGAGTTATTCTGCAGCCTTTTATACTCCTGAAGCTCATCAAGGAAATGATCCACAGCTGTGGCTTGTTGGTGCCACGTTGTGACTTCAGGAAGCTGTAGAAAAAAACTGAACTACATAAGAAGTAATTTTAGTGATGATATCAAGCTTTTTCGGTTGTAGCTTTGGAAACATCCTCTTCAATTCCAGAAATGGGGTGTGACATCACACCAAGGACCTAATGTTGCTGGACAGCCAAATTTCTACTGAGGCAGTTGCAAAGACAGGCAGTCTTGTGGGGGAAAAAATCAAAACAAAAAAGCAATCACCTATCCGTTATCAAACTCACCCCCCTCCAAACAAACAAAACACCCCTCACATATTTCTCACTGAGGCCCATGTTATTTGTCAAGCTCCAAAGAATCGACAGGAAATGTTGATGTATGAGGACAGCAGGACAGTGGTGAAATGTTCTGTAGGAGTGACAGATAGCTTAAAGGTAGAGGTTTCTTGTTTGCTCTGGTGATGGACCGACTAACAGATGAGGTCAGGCAGGAATCCACATGGACTATGATGTTTGCAGATGACATTGTGATATGTGGTGAGAACAGGGAACAGTTGGAAGATAACTTGGAGAGGTGGAGGTATGCACTTGAAATAAGAGGAATGAAAGTCAGCCATAGTAAGACAGAGTACATGGTTCTAAATGAGAGGAAGGCCAGTGGAACAGTGAGGCTACAAGGATCAGAGGTCACAAAGGTGCAGGACTTGAAGTACTTGGGGTCCACTGTTCAGGAAAATGGGGAGTGTTGTAAAGAGGTGAAAAAGAGAGTCCAGGCAGGATGGAGTGGATGGAGAAAAGTTTCATGTTCAAGTAGGTCTATTGTCTTTCTCACCACATGTGGTACATGAGGTGGAACAACATTTTGTTATAGTTTATAGTTTTGCCATTCAACAATGGCAAAACTATAAAGTGTAAAATGAAACAGTATATAAGAATCTAAGATATGCATTAAGATATGCACTAAACAAATGCCAAACAGTGCATTAAAATTTCTAAGATATACGCTAAACAATAATAATGCAAAACAGTATGGTGTTAAAGCAGCCCAAACATGAGTCTGTGTGAGCAGATGGTTATGAAGGAATACAGCAGCACAAATTAATGAATAAACAGAAGGGAGGATGTTCAGTGTGTTTCCTTGTGTTTATGAGTGATTTGCAACAAAAGGGTGTCAGCAAATTGACCTTTGCTAACATCCAAAACTTTACAAGACAGTGGTGAGACCAGCTATAATGTATGGTCTGGACAGAGACATTGACAAAAAGGCAGGAGATATAACTGGAAACAGCAGAAATGAAGATGCTGAGGTTCTCCTTAGGAGTGACAAGGCTGGATAAGATTAGGAATGAGATCATCAGAGGTACAGCACATGTTGAACAACTGGGAGATAAAGTTGGAGGCCAGACTGAGATGGTTTGGACATGTCCAGATGTGGGACAGTGGGTATATTGGTAGAAGGATGCTAGAAATGCAGCTGCCAGGAAAAAGACAAAGAGGAAGATACATGGATGCAGTTAGAGAGGACATGGAAGAAGTTGGAGTGAGGACAGAGGATGGAGAGGACAAAGTGAGATGGAGGAGTATGACTTGCTGTGCAGACCCCTGAAGAGGGAAAAGCTGAAAGAAGAATAGTTTACATTATTAGTGTTTAGTATAGATCTTAGATCCTTGTATACTGTTACTTTTTATACTTTAAATTTTTGCTGTTTTTGAGTGTAACTGGAACCTTGAGTACACAATTTCATTCCACCTTCATGTACCACATGTGATGCGAATGGCAATGACTGTTGTTTGTTTGTTTGTACTGCACTTTGGTTAGCCGTGTCGCTGTTTTAAGTGCTCTATAAATAAATTGGTATGGTATAGTAATAAGGGCTCCCACATACTTGGGTGTACTTCACTGTGGAGGTCCACACGTACTTTAAGCCCCCGGTATAGCGCTGCGTACATTTGTACGCGTGTCCGTACGCACGTACTGTACGCAGAGAGTTCAGCCTCACACCCCAGCGTACATTCTCATGTTTTCGCACCAAATTCTTGACGTCATTTGAGCCGCTGCAGTGCTGCTCCAGACAAGGAGCGTTTACCTACGGGACAAATTGAGGTAGCTGATTGGTCATTTGCTGACACGCCTACTGAATTGATTGACAGGTCGGGTGGGAAAAAAAATTGAGAGCTGGCAGCTCCAGCCGCAGCGGTATTCTGTGTTTATTTGTTAATTAAAAAGTTCTAAAAAAACAAAACAGGGAGCTCCTGTCCTGCTGCCCACACATCAGACCAGCACACCAGGAAATCTCCAGACCCTCCCGCAGCCACGCTGGACCTGAGTTTAATTTGCTAGTGACAAATTTGTTCATTTCTCATCATTTCAGTCATGGCGTCAACGGAGGAGGAAGCGATCACTTGCCTTTTGGAAAAAAACACAAGAAAAGGACAGATCAGGGATGAAGAAGGGGGGATTTAATACATTGGTGTCGCATACAAAACAGTCCGGCGCCGGGCAGTTTATTGTGCGACACCGCGTTTGCGTACGCGGTCGTAAAATTTGAGCTTTGCACGTACATGCCCGGCGGGGGTTATATGCTTGTACATCTGTGTAGTACGTGCGTACCTCTGCGTATGGACGTACGCAGAGCTATACTGGAGGCTTTAGGCTAACTCAACGTGGACTCAAAGCGGACGTCTGCAAGTCATGTCTGCGCAAAGAATTTTTTTTACGACCGCACATGTGTACTCTGTGTTGCACAATAAACTGCCCAGCGACAGACTGTTTTGTATGCAACACCAATGTATTAAATTGCCCTTCTTCATTCCTGATCTGGTTTAATGGCCGTTTCTTTTTTTTTCTTTTTTTTTGCCAAGAGGCAAGCTATCTCTTCCTCCTCGTCTGTTGACGCTATGACTGAAATTTTGAGAAATTAAGGGATTTTTCATGAGAGCATTAAAGTCAGGCCTGGCATTGCTAATCGGGAGGGTCTGGAGATTTCCCTGTGGGCCGGTCTTATTTGTGGGCTGCAGGGCTAGCGCTCTCTGTTTATTTATTTTTATAACTTTTTATTAACAACGTATAAACACAGAACACAGCTGCTGCTGCTCCCGGGCTGATAGCTGCCTCTACCCAGGGCCACCGGCGGCTCTCTTTCCTTTTTTCTTGCGACCTGTCAATCATTTCAGTAGGCGTGTCAGCACATGAACAATCGGCAACCTCAATTTGTCCCGAAGGTAAATGCCCTTTTCCTGCGGAGCTGAGTTGCAGGGTGTATGCTCGAGTGTGAAGTCTCAACCATCTGCGGACAGTGGGATATTTAGTACCGTATGTTTCAATTTTATAGGCATACAGTATATGTTTTTTGTTTAGTCCATTTTAGTGTGTCTGATTAAAAACAATGAAGTGATTTTTGCACATAAAGCTGCAGCTACTGTTTGAGGTGCTGTATTGAGACACAGACACAGAAATGGATGGAACCGCAAAATCAGAACCTTCTCAGACAGAAGGGGCAGAGATGAAAAAGAAAAACAGAGAGGAATAACATCCTGATGCATGCTCAATAATCCAGGTAGAAAAATCTAAAAAAGTTAAGTCTGGTCCAGTGGACATTAAAAAAACAAAACAAGTGAAGAAGAGCACAATGAGTACCACACTCATGCCTGTGCCTGATCTGTGGCATGATACGAGTCATCCATCCATCCATCCATCCATTATATGTACCTGCTTCTTCCTTTTCGGGTCATGGGGGTCACTGGTGTCATTGTTTGAGAATTGGGGGTGTACACCCTGGACAGGTCAGCTTTTGTTAATCATCAGTCGTACTTGCTTGACTAGTTTGTTTATTTGATGTGTTGTTGTTTTTTTTACATTTGTGTGGACCACATGTAAAAAAAAAATCACTAAAACTATTCTATGATGTGATTATCTCTTAAGAGCACTTGAGACTAAAATGGTGTGTGTTGGACTTTAAAGTCAGCAAATTTATAAAAAGTGGTACTTACAGAAATATTTTTATATCTATATATTTTATATTTATCTTTCAACCTTTATTTAAACAGATAAATGACATTGAGCCTCAAAGACTCATTTACAAGTGAGATCTGTTCGACAGACAATAAAAGTGGTGAAAATGACACATAAGGTTGTGAAACAAAAAAAATCCTAACACATTTTTGACCTCTGAAGGTCAAAAATCTGGAAATGAAAAAATTATTGCACACAGTTACGCCACCATTATGACATTTGTATGACTTTAGTGTAAGTGGTCAAAGTGAAGGCTTTAATCTTCAGAGATGATGACGTGCAACATTCATTACAAGTTACACAACCTTTTATAACATGGCTGGACTGTGGCAAATGTAAAAATCACCAATGTGATACAGCCTCCTCTATTGGAACAATTAGGTTTGTTCCTTTACTTTTGCTGTGAACTGTAAAACTTTTGAGTTTGACTTCAAATAACAAATATGAAACAATAAAGATAACTTTTTAGTTTAAATTTATACGTTTACTTCTGAACTAGAACTGTAAAATATGCATAACTTAGACAATTAAATTGTTCTACATTTAATTTAGGTAGAAATGAGTTTAGCATGTTATCTAGCCCTAAGCAACAGTACCAGTTTGTTTTTGGCCCTTTGGTAAAATAAAAAAATACAGGTAGTCCTCGACATACGACAGAGATCCGTTCCTACGCTGCGTCGTAACCTGAATTTTGATGTAAGTCAGAACATACGTAAATACTTCACCTCATACGTACAGTACTGTATTTTACCAAGCACTTAGTCTATCCTAACACAGTACCCTACATACAAGGGCGGAGTGGCCATCGGGAAGTTCGGGACAAATCCCGATGGGCTGCTTCATGAATGGGCCGATAGGCGCACGGGGAAAATGATGACGGTTGAATAAATCTGCTCAAAATCGACTTGTCTCTCCCTTTAAGAGGCTGCAGCGCTGATCCCTTTAAGAGACTGCGCTGCACTGGGCCGGCAGTTTGGGAGCTACCATTTGATAAAAAAACACGAAAGTTCACCCCTTAGGACTGAATCCATCAACCGCTGGAACGTTTGTGCTGCACCTTTAAGACCAAAAGGCATGCGCAAAAACTCAAACAGGCCGAAAGGAGTGATAACAGCGGTCTTAGGGACATCCTCCACATGCACAGGAACCTGGTGGTACCCCCGTACTAAATCTACTTTAGAAAAAATGGAGGTCCCAGCCAGGTGCACTGAAAAATCCTGGATGTGGGGGATGGGATAACGATCGTTCTCTGTGATGTTATTAAGGCGGCAGAAATCCCCACATGGTCGCCATTTGCCGTCTGCCTTGGGCACCATGTGCAAGGAAGAGGCCCACGGACTGTTTGAACGTTACACGATGCCTAAATGCTCCATGTTAGCAAACTCTTCCTGCGCGATTGCTAGCTTAGTAGCATCGAGGTGGCGTGCACGTGCGAAAACCGGAGGGCCCGTTGTGAGGATATAATGTTCGATCCCATGTTTTGTGTTTGTGTTGGCAAAATTAGAACAGTCAGTGAGGGGAACTCAGACAATAAACGCTGAAACACGTTACCCGAAGCTAAAAAGTTA